>JAUMHG010000043.1:4390170-4411904 GCA_032359395.1 Enteromius anoplus | reverse complement strand
ATACTGTTCGTGTGTGTTTTAATATAAACATAATAAATAAACGCAGCATAAACACATATATTATGTAAAGAAAAACTGTTATTTTGGATGCGATTAATCGCGATTAATCATTTGACAGCACTAATTTAAAGCCATTCACACAGAATGATAACCATAAAGTTTTAGAAATCAACTCTATAGAAAAGTGTAGCACTTTTAGAATAAACAATGTTATCATCTGTTGATGTGGACACTAACATAGTTATTATTACAATAATTATAATTATCATTTGGTGTGGTTGTTTCTTGATCTGAAAAGATTTTGCAAAGGATCCATTGGTGAGCAAGTGATGTAATGCTAAATGTTTCCGAATCTGTTTCGACAAAGAAATATATATTTATATATATCTTGGATACAAATTTAAGACTGAAAGAGAAATAACCTTTTTATTTATGTAATCTAAACAACTCCACACTGACGTTTTTCTTGTCTTTAACAAAACTAGAACTCCATTTGACAATTTTATTCAGCATTTTATCAAACTTTTTCATTTATATGCTTGTGGGGTTGACATACAAGCCTACAGTGAAGCTGAAATATGTGTAAACAGAAAATAAATCTCTGAAATATAAAATTTAAATTGGTTTTAAAGACTGTGATATGAGAGGTTAACTTCGCTAACTTCATTTAATAAACTTATAGGCCTGTTCACTTTGAGCCGACGCAAATTTGGTCAGGAGAGCAAGTCTGGAGTTCACCACATGACAGAAGCCACATTAGGGCCACATAAAGTTGGAAACTGATTAAAAATAGCTTGTGTATCCTCAAGGGGCCCGGTCCCAAGAGCAGCTCAGCAGATGCAGTGCTGATGTGGAAGTCAAGACGGGGGCTATCATGGGGCCGTTTCTGAGAGGGGCCCCCAGAGGGGCCGAGCTCCCCTGCTTCTCAGTAGGAGCTAATGAATATGAACAGACAGAGGGTATATTGCCAAGTGTCTGTCTTGGCCCGTTTACCACAAAACTAATAGGACTCAGCTTTAAGGAAGAGGAACCCAAGGGAACCCATCTCCCTCCTGAGAGCGATTTAAGCACAACATGGAGAAACTGACAACTGAGGATGAGACCAGAAAAAGAGGAATAATGTTGGAAAGGAAAAGAAAAATAATAAAGCCTTTTATACTCAAAGCTCTTTTCCATTTCCTAATAATCACAAGCTATGAAGGCCATGTTACAACGGAAGTGAAAGCACAGACAAAATCAGGCAACAATTAGCCGACCGAGACCAATCAATGAAACAACAAATTAAAGGTCTTGTAAAAACACTGCCTGCGGCAAAACACTTTCATTGTTCCAGAGGTGTGTATGACAGAGTGTCTGTTAACTGTGCATTTCATTATAGCGTTTTTGGTCAATTTAAAGGAAAAGTCCACCCCTAAATTATAAATGTGTCAATTATTCCCCCTCATGTGGACAAGTAGAATAAAAGGAGTCCTTTTTGTCTCAGGCACTGTATTCCATGTGTTCTGAAGCCATATCACTGTAATTTAAGTCACTGTTTACTAAAAACTTTGCTTGAAAGTTGTGGTCGCCATTCACTTTAATTACACAAAATGCAGCATTCTGGTACTATTGACGCCTATTGTGTTCCACAGAAAAAAAAAGAAAAATTTAATGTAATTAATGTACAGTACATGATGGCAGGAATTTCATTTTCTGGGTACTATTTCTGCTAAGTTATTTGTAAGTTATTTCTGTAAAAAAAAAAAAAGTTATCCGTTATTTGAAACTGTGAAATAAGTGACTTAAATGACAACCAACCTGTGGTGTGGATCCATCAAACCCTTCTTTCCAGATCACTGTCTGGATAGACTTCAGGAGGGCATGATAGGGTGATGGTAACAGACTGAAAGAACATGACAGAAGCATAAAATATACTTATTTTGATTGTAAAAGAATTATTTGAACAACATTGTGCATTAACATTCAATAATTTGGTCAGTAAGATTTATTAATTATTATTTTTTCAAGATTTAACAATGTTACAAAAGATTTCTATTTTCGAGAAATTTTGTTCTTACGACCTTTCAATTCAACAAAGAATCCTGATAGAAATGTGTTCCGGTTTCCACAGAAATGTTAAGCAGCATGATCATTTTAAACATTATTAATAATAAGAAATGTTTCTTGAGCAGCAAATCATCATATAAGAATGAGTTATGAAGGATCATGTGACACTGAAGACTGGATTTATGCCAGGTAAAAATTCATCATTACATCACATGGATAAATTACATTTTAAAATGTATTAAAACAGAAAACAGTTATTTTAATATTTTAAGTTGAAATATTTCACAGTATACTCTCTTGTACTGGTTCATACTGTACGGAATTCTAAACAAATTCTAAACAATCATACATCGTAAAAACTGAACTGTATTATATATACAGTATACACTATTCTTTTTGTTTTCACTAATAATCAAAAATAAGTATGATAATTTAGAATATTACTGTAATTATGGTTATAAAATACATGTAACCTTTGAGAGCACTATCAAAAATATTTAGAATTTTTTTTGTTGAAATATTAGAGTTTCAAAGTTGTCTTTGAACAAATGTGCAAACAAATAGTAGCTTAAAATCATGTTTATTATTATTTAATTTTATGCAAATGTTCAGTTTCAGGAAAATGCCTGAATGTGGAATATTATGATTATGGCTGGAAGACAGGTCAAAAGCTGATGATATCTGTGCACGCCTCAATTAAAACCACTAGTTGTTGTGACATATGCTGCCGTCATAAAGTGGGATTTGCTTTGATATCACAAAAGCCTGTTGACATCGGCAGTAACCCTGGCAACCTGGCCATGCATGTAGACGCAAGGAAATACATCACTAATTAAATCAAATGAAATGAAATGAAATTAATTAAACACTTTGGCACCTCTGTCAGCTCCGGGCGCTCCCCTTGAGGCCTGCGGTGGGTCTGAGTGTGCTGAAACAGAGCGCTGTATTAACGGGACAGTGCTTCTGATCCCAGTGACACAGCGCTTTTATGTTAAATCAGGGGTAAGATGTGCAACTCACAACAAGGGAGGTCAAAGCACTTGACATGCTCTGCGTTGCACATTTTGTCTTTGCTCAAATATGTTTCTTGCTTCCTGTTTCCCTAAAATCTAAGAATATTATAAAGTGTCCTCAAAACATATTTAGACCCTAAAACTGCATTAGATAAGAAAATTATGAGCAGTAAATCAGCTTATTAAATTATTTCTAGAGGATCACGTGACACTAAATAATGGAGTAAGGATGCCGAAAATTCAACTTTGCATTACAGGAATAAATTAGGTTTTAAAATGTATTTAAACGTAAAACGGTTACTTAAAATTGTAAAAATAGTTCATAATATTACTGCTTTTTCAGCATTTTATAAATGCAGCCATAGTGAGCATACATGACTTAGATGCACTGAGATTCAAAAGACTCCAATTACTATTCAGTGCAAGTGCATTTTTGTTTTAAATACAACGATAATGCTCAAGCAGGCTGGTGAGATTAAACGACTAAGATTTATGCCTTTGCTCATTTAAAGATACATGTCACACCTCAGGGGTTTTGTAAAGTCTTTCATTCTGTCACTTCAGTCATTCATTTCAGTCTTTCCCTATCATTCCGTCTCACAACATGTTGTAATGACCACACTGTGCCACTCTGCATGCAGCTACGACAGCCATCAATTACTCAGAGACTGAGAACTGAATTTATATCCTGACAAAAAGCAACCTCCAGGCCTGACAGACTTTTAGTTGTGTCCAAAAGGACAAGCTGAATTTTTCTGATTCTAGCTCAAATAATCTGATTTTTTTTTTATGACAAGGGTTTTATGACACGTCAACAAATAATTTTCTGTGGCAATCCTTCTAAACAAATGGTGTCAATTAAGATGATTATATATTCACATACTGTTCAAAAGTTAGGGGTAAGACTTTTGAAACGAGTTTTAAATTCCTTTTTTTCAAAGAAGTGCACACCACATATGTGACCCTGAACCAAAAAAAAAAAAATAATAATTTTTGAAATTGAGATTTATACGAAACCTCAAAGCTAAATAAATAAGCTTTAAAATTATGTACGGTTTTTTAGGGACAATATTTGGCTGAGACAACCATTTGAAAATCTGGAATCTAAGCGTGCAAAAAAATTTAAATACTGATTAAATCACCTTAAAAGTTGTCCAAATGAAATTCTTAGCAATGCATATTACTAATCAAAGATTTGCGGTAAAAGAAAAAAATAAATAATTTTGACCCATAAATATGTTTTTGGCTATTGCTGTGCCTGCAAATATACCATATAGCAACTTAAGACTGGTTTTGGGGCCCAGGGTCACATATTTATTTGATCAAAAATATAGTAAAAATACCTTAATATTTTCATATTTAAAAGAACCATGTTCTTTTTAAATATATTTTAAAATGTAATTAATTCCTATGAAGACAAAGCTGAATTTTCAGCAGCCATTACGCCAGTCTTCAGTGTCAAATGATGAACAGAAAGTAAAGCATTTATTTGAAATGGAAATATTTTGTAACATTACAAATGTCTTAACTGTCACTTTTGAATAATTTAATGCATCCTTGTTCAACATAAATATACATTTCCTCAAGAAAATATATAATTGACCCCAAACTTTAAACGATAATGTGCAATTTCACGCTCTGAAGCCACCTCACCGATTTGCTCCTTAATGGGGTGAAACACGTGTTTCCCTCCTCTGATTAAGACCTGGGGAGGTGGGGGTGGCGGCAATCAAAAGAGGACACGCCCCCATTGTGTCTGAGACAGAGACCACAGCAGCCCAACAGAGCGTGATCGCTTAAGGTGCCGTCCGTGGAGGATAATGGCCGACAGGTGAGCTAATTAAGATCACAGTGATGTGAGCGAGAGGGGGACCAGAGGGGCTCATGGAGGCAGCATCCGTCTTAAACAACAGGCTTCGCTTTCACCTGGAGAGCAATTTGTGCCAATTACGCCACGTAGTGAAACGGAGTGATTTAACAGTCTGGAAACGGCATGGGGCTTTTTGTTCTATGAGCTGTGAAACGTGGAAAGACAATGAGGGTTTTTTTGTATCTCAAGACATTTGGTTGTCGCTTAAGCTTGCTGATTAATTGATTTCTTTGAAAGGGATAGAAAGCAGTTTTCTACACCTGATTCTGCCCCAAGTTGTCCTTTATAACAAAATTATCAACATAGTGTCAACTTGTTTCCAAAACTCCAAAAAAGTGCCCATTATATACGTACGATTTCAGCACAAATAAACACTAAAGGCAGCCTTTTTCACAAATTATGATCACAGGGCAGTGCTGTTCCCTGCACAATACTATATTACGACCCCAAAACACTTAGCATAGTGCATGATTTACAAACTAAAACACCTGACTTCTTTATCACATGACCACCTCAATATTTATGATAAGATAAGTCTTTATTAATCCCGAAGGAAATTTTTTCTCTAGTGGCTGCATATTTCCACAACTACAGATACAAAGAGATAAGAAAAGAAATAGAAATAAAAATAAAATTTATTATAAAGTCAACTAACATATATAAATAGAATAAAAATATATTTGTATACATATAAAAAATTAAATAATACTGTACAGAAAAGTGCAGAGTTGTCTTTTGACTTGTTATTGTTATTGCACACAAGATAATTATTATTGCACATAGCATTTAAAATTGCATTTTTAATAGTGAAGTTATTGCACAAGATATATGTTTTCTATTAATCATGCTGTCACAACAGCTCCTGAATGTGAGAGGAAGAGTTATAGAGTTTAATGGCCACTGGTATAAATGACGTCCTGTGGCGTTCAGATCTACACTTTGGTATTCTCAGTCTGTGGCTGAACGAACTTCTGTGTGACATCAGTGACTCATGCAGGGGATGTGATGTATTGTGCATTATACTGAGAAGCTTCTTCAGCCTTCATCTCTCAGATACCTGAGAGATACGCCATTGGCAGAGCTTGTTGAGTCTGTTGCTATCAGCTGATTTTAATCTGCAACCCCAGCAGACTACAGCAGAGAAGATGACGCTGGCAACCCCAGAGTGGTAGAACATCTGAAGCTTGGTTCTGCAAACATTAAAGGACCTAAGTCTCCCGAGAAGGTACAGGCACAGCATCAGTGTTCTTTGACCAGTCCAGTTTGTTGTCTATGTGAACACCCAAATATCTGTAGCTGTCCACACGGTCCACCTCACCGCCCCAATGTTTTCACAAAGAAAGAAGGCAGAACTATTAATCTCGCTGTAGTGTTGCTGCCAGCGCCATGTTCTGGAGATGCTGTGTTTAGTTGCGAAATTGAAACTACTTTGTTTGTGCTTCCAAAAGAGGACATAACAATCATTGGTCAAGTTGTATTTACAACACTGTTCCAGAACAGTTCAACACAAATAATAGAGTGTGTTCAGCGCATTTACGGAGGACAGACTCCTAAAACCTGCGGAGCAGTCTATGCCAGCTGTGCACAGAGACTATTAATTGGCTGCAAGGACAGTCTGGTGTTTCTGACTGAAGTTACATTACGTTTCATTATTAAAAGAATCTGCTACTTACCAGTCAAACGTGAGTTTTGACTTTTGAGCAGCATAGAGTAAAGCTTGTTGTTTCTCTGATCACGAATGCAGACGTGGTGTTATGTTTACGAGATGTGTATAAAGACAGTACTAAGTACTGGATGGAACAAATGCTTCATTTGTAATGGCTTCAATTGTTATTGTGCCATAGCACCGCTATTTTCCACATTCACTTTCATCTGTTCTGAATGAAATTGATTTTTTACCGCCATATCACTGGATACTTCACTTTCAAGTGTAGGAGGTATCTTACTGTCAAATATAAAAGAGCATTAACTTTTTAGCTCAACTCACCAGACATTTTATTTCTGAACCGACAGAAATATGTCCAACAACCAAAGTAATAAAAATATCGCCAGATTGTTTTGGATAAAACTGAACAAGCTTGTGGCAACAATCACTAAACATTAAATTTTAAAACTCCTGCAAAATGCACAACAATTCATTGGTTTCAGATAAAATGAAAACATTTCATTTTCGAACTTCCATATGTACCACAACCAACATTACGCAATTTTACCTGTTTTCAGACTCATCTGTTTTAGAGCAAACTAAACAAGATTTTTGCCCCAATCCCTAGACGTTTAATTTACAAACAAGCAGCAATATGTACAACAGTCCCCTTCATCCGTTTCCAACCCAATTGAACATTTCATTACATAACGTAATGAAATTACCACATTCAGATTCATTTGTTTCAGATCAAATTAAACACAATTTTAGTACCAATCACTAGACATCCCATTTACAAACTGCCCCAATATGCATTCGTTCATGTGTCTCATGTAAAACTGAAACCTTTGCTTTGCAAGCTTCACAAAAAACAGGCAGCATAATATAATTTTTAGGTTGGAAATGTCATGGAAGTACTGGGAATAAAGTCTCGTCATGTTCCTATTGCACGGAAACACAAATAAAAGGTGTGCTAAAACAGCTAATGGCTAAAAGCTTTATGATTCCATTACAACACGTCATAAAATCATAATAAACTGAAGGCAGAGGAAGGAATGACGACAAAATTCCAAAAGCAACACCTACGTAGGCCACGGCATCCATCACGTTGCTGCTATGGCACAAGCTGTTCCGCGGACACAGTATCGCCACACAGGAACACATTTACTGATGCGAGTAAACACAGGCTTGGGAACACGGGTCGTTCACTATGGTGCTGTTATGCAGATAAACAATTAGAAGACCTTTTTGTTTGCGGACATAAAAAGCAGAGAGAGGCTCCATGAACCAGGGGCTCCAGATTGATTTGTTTGCACTGAGGCCGTGCCGTAGCCTTTAATGCAACCAAAGCTCCTGCCTCCTCTACACATGCTCCCTTCGCAACCATAAAACCACAGCATCGCAAACACCACTGAAGACTCAAGCCTGGCTCTCGCAGGGCTGGCGAGGACCTGGAAGCACTGAGAGGTTTTTACGAAAACCTTTATTAGGCTGAACACCCGTCATAAAACGAAATTGCAGATGTGTTCCTCAGGGACATGACATCAGCATTGAGAACGCATTTTCTTCTTGGAGATATGTGACGATACTTAACGCACTTATCATAATAGAAGTGAGGACATATATGAAAGATAAGTGCAGAAGGCCATGCATGTGTTTGGTTAAGCTGTCTCTAATCATAAGCATTCTTTTATTATTACTCATGGAAGTTCGTAAAAGCCCTGTCAGGGCAATATAGATATTTACGCAAGACAAGCTTATCCATTTAAAGTTGGATGATGAATATTCTTTCTTGATATTTCTGACTTCTGAAACCGCACTCTTTAGTTTCAGACTTCGAAGATGAAATATGCATATAGCACAATTCAAAAACGATTTTATTCAGAAAAGGATGCATTTACATGCATGTTTAGCATATACATTTACATTGTTACAAAAGTGTTAAATAAATGTAAATCTAATATGTTCAGTTTCCACAAAAATATTAGGCATCACAACTGTTTTCAACACTGGTTATAATAATAAATATTATTTGAGCAGCAAATCCTCATATTAGAATGATTTCAGATGGATCATGTGACACTGAAGACAAGTAATGAGACTTCTTTCAAAAACATCAAAAATCCTGCAAACCCCAAACTTTTGAATGGTAGTGTACATCTTGGCAAACAAAACGTCAACACAAATTCTGGGGCACGTAAACATCTTATTCTGAATATTCACCATAGCTAAACCTTTATTTTGATATACCTAACAGATGTTCCAGTGGACAATAGTAGTTACCTCGATTCAGTGGTTACTGGTGTTTCCTGTAGCTGATAAAAACTGTGGCATTTGGCTGCTTTCCGTAGCTCAGGCTCCATGGTCTTGGACACGTCATAGTAATGGCCAAACCTCACTGATGACGCCAAAGCACTCTGTAAATAAAAAGAGAACAAATATAACACAAAGCCTATTCTCTAGGGGTGTAAAATATGTAATTAAATAATGTAAATCGCTATGTAATAATGTTAAATCACAATTATCAAACATAATCATGACCAATCACAATCTGATGATGCATCATGTCCTTAAGTAAGGATGTGTAATCAAATCAATTATCAGTGGAAATATGTACACATTAGGTACACACAAGCATTAAAATAAGTATGGCCTGGTTTTATAGACAGGGTTTAATATAGGCCGGGATTAGGCCATAGTTCAATTCGTGATTTTAAGTAATTGTTATAAACTTGCCTTAGAAAAAAAACAAAAAAACTAGTTTGCATCTCAAGACAAAACAAAGGCGCTGACATGTATTAAGACCAGTCAGTGCAAGTTTCTTTTCATAGAAACAGCTCAGATTTAGCTCAGAGACTAGACTTTTTTGAAAGAAGTCTTATGCTCAAGGCTGCATTTATTGGATAAAAAAAAAAAAAAGGTTAAAAAATGCAAACAATAAAAATGGTAATATTGTGAAATATTCTTACAATTTAAAATAAAATAATATATAATATTAATAATAAAAAATTAAAAATGTGCTTGTTATTATTCTATGATAATCAAAAAGATCCAAACCACAATCTTTCGCAACATTAATTGAATGCATTCTTTCTAAACAAATAATAAATGTCAATTATGTCCACAAATAAAAAAATCTTACTGACCAGCTTTTAAACAGTAGTGTACATAAAGATTCATCTATGAATTGATGACTTCATAATGGACCATTCTTTACATTAGACAAGAAAAGGCTTTATAACTTCCAGCTCCTGTACCACTGATGGTTTATCCATTGTTGAACTGTAAGAAACCCAGATAATTCCTTTGAGAATGTAATCAGTTCTTGAAGAGACTGACCGCTTGGGCTTAGGAAAGCACACTTGCACAGAGGCAGATGTTTCCTCAGGTTGTGAGGTGGTCAGATTTTTGCTTGTGTTTCTAATGAGCAGCGAGATGAGCCCCTAATCTTCTCCTGATCTGGATCAGCGACTCTTGTGTGTTCCAGCACCTCCTTCGGAGATTGACAGCTTGGCGCTCATCCTCGTTTAGTGGGCCGGTCGGGTCGACCCCTTTAACGTTACGGCATGGGTTTTGACTGACTGAACTTTGATCTGGCGTCTCCATTGAGAACAAGAAACCAGGGGGTGAAATATGTTTAGGATGCAAATCCCTTACTAGATTTACTGGTGCTTTGTGAAGAGGACAGAGGTATGATAAAGGTTAAGGAGGGTAAGTATCCCCTCTGAGACGGGAAGAAAAAAGAGGAATGGGGAGGACGAAATAAGGAAAATATCCAATGAGATTTAGGGGGAAAATGGTAGAGAATGAGCCAAAGTTGTCTGAAAATGCAGACAGAAAGACTGAAATCTTTGGGGTCTCACGAGTGTCCCCCCTAATCTCCATAGCAATCTGGATTATGGGTTGGCAGGAGGGGTCTTTTCTGAAAACGGAAGAATGAGGGGTGTGTGGACGCCTCGGCGAGGCCTGTGAAGGGATTTGGGGGTGCTGGAGGCTGCTGGTCCATTGTAAAGGGCTTGAGGTTGAATAGAAGCTCCATGTCCTCCTGTCTCCTTGGGTTTTAAGTCCACCTATAACCAGCTAAGCGTGAGTAATCCACCTAAACTGTGAATGAGAGCAGCGAAAGCCCATTCACAGCACTGGGTGGGTAGGAACTGATATATTTATTTTAGGACACTATTTTTCCGACTCCCATTCTTAGCATGTATAAAAGTGCTTCTCCACTCCTAAAACGGTTCACATTTCTGTTCTGATTGGGACAGCAAGTATAGAGCAATGCTTAATGCAAATGAGAAAATGCAACTAATTTGCCAAATAATATAGCATTTAAAATAAAGAGGATTGTCAATGTGTCCATAACTTTCATTGTTGATATAGAACAGAGTTTCTCAAATCTTACCCTGCAGAGTTTAGCTCCAACCCAGATAAAACTCACCTACCTGCGATTTTCTAATGATCCTTTAGATACTAATTAACATGCTCAGGTGTGCTTTATTATGGTTAGAGGTAAACTCTGCAGTGCATTGGACCTCCAGGGTACGACCTGAGAAACCCTGATACAGAAAGTAGTATATCCATGGGATTTTGGCATTAAAGCTAGACAAACAAGACACAAGATGCACATAAAACTATACAATGCAAATGAAATTGGAGTAGTTCAAATCCAAACCAGTGTTTTTTAGTATCATTGATGACGTATTGTACTGTTATAGTTTTTATTATCAGAAAATGAAAAACAATGCCTTTGCAACCAGTTAAAATAACATAAGTTTTGTAATATTTCATTCAACATTCATTTTATTTTAAGTAACCGAAATGTTTTATTGTTTTAGTTAACTATTAAAAACCCTGATGTAAATGAATTAGCAATGAAGATTAATATTGTTTGTGCCAACCACAACGCTTTTGTGAATTACTAACAAAGTAAGAATTGTTATACATTTGTATTTGTGTACTGGATAAATAGTATAATCTTTTAAATATATATATATATATTTTTTTTTTTTTTTTTTTTTTTTTCAGTGCAGGTCATCACTTGAACTTCAACGTAAACCTATGTCCTGAATCATAATTAGCTGTAACCCATTGTGTTACACAATAAATGTTCATCATCGTGAATATGTGTGGTCGATTTCTCAATATTTTACAGAATAAAAGGGTCGACTTCCCTACAGATGGTCTTTTACCTGAACTCTGGGTAGGTTCTGGTAGCGCCAGGCGATTTTCATTGTGTCTGGATTCTCTGGGTCACTTGGCTGAGATTGACCTTCGTTGATTTTCATGCCGGCAACATCATCCACAATTGGAGAAGGGAGTTCCTATTTTGAAACAAAAATATGAAAAGAACATTACTTAATTAATTTACAACTACTAATAACAACAATATATTTTAAACACAGAACAAACTTCAAGAAAAAAAATGGTATAGCATTTCTGTTAGAAATTTTTGCACACACTGAATCTGAAAGATTACATTACATAGGATAAAAAAAGACTTTTACCTGACCTTACGAAAATCGTTAGAGATTCATTCATTAATGAAAAAGCTTTTATTACATATTTGGAATCAAATTTACCAGACATTTTAAAAGTGTGTTGGTTGTATAAATTAAACAGTTATTAAATTACTACATATTTTTATATTTGACAAATCAAATAGACCGTTTACATTTTATCCCAAATGTCATCTATTATTTAACTGAGTCTGTTTGGGTATTGATGTTTCTAGATTTTATTCATTTATTTTTTTTACACTGCATCTAGGTAGACTAAAGCTAGTCTAAACGAGAAGCTTGGGCTCAGTGTGAAAAGGGAAATTAATGTCAAGTGACCTGTTTTAACAAGGCCCAAAAAATATGAATGAACACATCAAAATGGTGCTAGCACTTTTTAAAGCTGTTGTTTAAACAACAGGGTTGATGCTGTCGTTAATGCCAAAAACGCCAAAATTAAGGTGGGAACCGTGTCCCTCAGGGGAATATACATCATGCAATAACAAAGAACAGAGACTGTTTCACAAATAACAGCTCAATGCAGGAACTGTCTGAAGGGCAACAACAGGCCCTCATTAAGCTTGTGTTGACTGGGGGCCAATCAGGGGCCGGCGAGAGAGGAACTCATGTCCACTGTTATTAAGGTGAGACTTGTTAACGCTCACAGGTAACTCCCTGAGCTCTCGCACAAAAACATTCAAGTATCAGTTTAGACGGGGAAGGGGAAGTGTATAATATTAGTGTACTGCCTAAAAGCACACTGCACACCAGACATGACTACTACCTAGAGTTGTAACTTTTTAAATGCAGAACGAGAAACAGTATGCACATTTTAAACTACACCGATGCCTTACAATCTTACTTTGTGAATGATAAAATAAAATAATAAAATAAAATGATTAAATTAAATAATAAACCAATAAGATGTGAATGATTACGATACGTCTAAATAAATAAATAAATAAATAAAATGTCTAGCAACATTTTAAAAAATTTAACAATGTAAAATAAATTAAAATAAATTAATATACTACTAATATTAAGTTAGACAAGATGTGAATGACAAATGGTAATTAAATCCAATAAAGAAATTAGAATAAAATGCTTGATCAAATAATGAAGCAAGAGGATATTAATAATATTTAACATAGAAACAAAATAAAACAAATAACAAAGCAACACAAGATGCACATAATGTCAAAATAATAAAATGCAATAAAATAAAATATTGTGGGGGAGATTTGGAATGTACAATGCAATGTAGACTATACATGCAAAAAAAAAATATATATATATATGACTATGGTATTCTATTCCAAAGTTTCAAAGACTCCTTAGACCAAAAGCAGTTAAAGAAATCAGACTATAACACAGTCATAATAATACATAAAGACAATGTGTCATGTTTAGTCACACTGTTCCTGACCAATGCTGAGAAAAACATTTTACTGGAAAAGACACAAAATAGGTTTATTGTTTTGAGAGCCAGGTACTAGTTATATAAAAAGAATACAGCTGTAAATAACAGATTTTGATGTATTTGGAGTTCCCAGAACCAAAGTGTCAAACAGGCACAGTGTGAACACTTGATTCGATTTTCTTCATACCTGCATGATCTCATCAGGGTGATCTCGGGCGGACGCCAGGAAGAGTTCATGTCCGCACACAACTCCCTCCGCCAGGAAGTACTTGAGCAGCATGCGGGAGTAGCTGTCATAGCGGTCCTCCTCTGTGAACAAAAATCACCATCAACGCCACATATACCAACCCAAACATGAGCACTGACGCACTTAGTGACAAAAGAACTGTCAGAGGGTCACTATCACATCCAATACCGTAATTATCCCAACAAAGACAACAAAAACAAGACTAACCCCAGATGAAATAAGAAAACAACTGCTTATTCTGGTTGCTAGTGATGCCAAACGCACTAGACGCTTTGTGATACATGCCACGTGGTAAGATGTTAGTGTGATAGTAATGGATTCGGCATCCATCAGCAGCTACACCGTACCTGAAAAGTGTGAACATGACACAAAACTCCTCCTGTAGAGGAAATGTACATGTATGTCGGTTACAAAGCCGAACTGAGGATAAGAGAAAAGAACAGCTGTCTTGATCTGTAAACTAGCTCTTCAATACTTTACTTATAGTCTTCCACCCTGTGACGAACCTTCCGTGACTGAACTAGATACAGACTAACATTTGCCAGACCTGATCATAGTTCTGAGGTTTTGAGATAGACTAAAATATTAGATATAACTAATGCCTTCCAAATGTCATTACTTTATTGTGTTTTACATAACACAAAACAGCCTGAACGAACCAAGAAGGTTTTAAACCGTTGACAAAGTAGAAGAAGGTTATTTCTTAGCATTTCAAATTCAGGTTTAATTAGGGAACACTTACTCAGTATTAGGGATGCAACGGTACAGTGAGCCAAACGGTTCGGTTTGTATCACGGTTTTCCGGTCACGGTAACGGTTCGGTTTCGATACATCAATATTGCTGTACAGTACAAAGGGAGGTCATTTGCCCTTTCTATTTCAAGTTATCAAGGTACAGAGACAATATTAAATGTAAAAAAAGATACAGAATAAGTCAAAAGACCACATTTATTTATTTAAAAAGAACACTTATTTTTGCCCTCTTTCAAAAACGACAATATAAAAAGTGCAGTATAAAGTGAAATATTAACATGAACATTATTCAAATAAATATTGACAGCAACAAGAAAATACTTAAGTTTTCTAAATACACCATCAGAACAAACAACAATAACTAAATGTATCACTAAGTGGTGGCGCTTGCTGCTGAAACGTTAACCTATGCAGCCTGAGGCGGAAACACAATTGATTTGTTCGTCTCTCGAGGCTTCGGGTTTTGAGAGTCGTTCGTTCGTCGCGTGACAGCCCCATAAGCTTAACCCAAAGCAGCCTGAGGCGGAAACAGAATTGATTCGTTCGTCTCTCGAGTCTTTGGGTTTTTCGAGTCGTTTTTCGACTCGTTGACAGCCCCATAAGCTTAACCTATGCAGCCTGATCCATGCGCGACTGAACAAATCGCTCCCACGAGACGACTCGTTCTTCCCGAGTCACATTAAAGATTCGTTCAAAATGATCTAATCGTTCAAGAACGACACATCACTAGTCTTGAGGATTTCTGACCATCACCTGATTGTTTATGCGCTTAATACACAGAAAATGCCCATTTTAATTAAAAGGAAAGTTTAATGCCTAAAGTAGGCTAAGTACCGAAATATCGAACCAAACAGGGCGAACCGAAAACCGTTGCATCCCTACTCAGTATTATTCACTATGATTTTTCTCTTAACAAAGTCCTAAATTGCTGCTTATAAATAGTTAATAAGATAGTTGTTAGGTTTAGGATTATGGATGTAGAATAAGGCATTAATATGTGCTTAATTACTACTAATTCATGGATAACTCTAGTAACATGCACGCTAATAAAGCTAGTTAAGAGACCTTAAAATAAAGTGTTACTTAATTTCATCAGTGGCAGTTGCTCGGTTGGAAATAATCAATAATCAAACACAATTATCCTTTATATCTCATATGAAACATTCATTTTAGTAATCTGATTCATCATTTTCAAAACGATTCCTTTAAAAAATGATTAACCGTGATTTTATGTAAACCATTTCCATAGCAATGTATACTGTACAACATAATAGTATATTTTTATAAAATAAATAAATACAATAAAAGTACAACACATAATATAATTAAGCTTAGTGCAGTTAAGCTTAGTCAGATCTGACTGGTAAAAAGTTTTGTTATATTATATCTTATATGGAATAAATATTATATAGTAGTTACAGCAGCATTTGACAATTTGGGGACTGTAAGGTTTTTTTCCTTTTCAGTGCTTAGGGAATAAGTCTCTTATGCTCATCAAAGATTAATTGGTTTCTGAAGTCTAATGTATGCATTATTAAATACAGTAAAAACAGAAATATTGTAGTAACAATTTAAAATAACTGTTTTTTAATAGAATATAATTAAAAATGATAATTATTTCTGTGATCAAAGCAACATTTTCCGCTTTGTGTCACAGATTCTTAAGGATTGAGGATAACAAACAAAGCTTCATATTTCCAGATGGACTTAACTGAGAATACCAGTAAGGTCCAACACATAATGTTTGTACAACACCAAATAATAACCAACACTAAACAGAACAGAACCAGGACTATAAATACACACATGGTAAATGAGGAAACTAAACAGGAACAGCTGGACAAGGATTAACTATCAGAAACCATGGTAACTAACGAGTGCTCATAACAGGAAATGAACTAAACTGAACATAATCGCTACACATTTTTACTCTAGTCTTCAGTGTCACATGATCCTTCACAAATCATTCTGATACTGCACTAGTATTGTAAATGTAGAAAACCGTATTAATAATTCTTCACAGATTTTGTTCCAGGTGTATCTGAAAAATATAAATTAATCTGTTGTAACCTTTAAAATTATTTATTGTCACTCTGATCAATTTAATGCATCATTGTTGAATAAGAATATTAATTTATTTAAATATAAATTGCACTAACCCTGCACTTTTGATCAATACTTTGTCCTTTTATTAATATTATTAAATTTCAAAGTAACTGTCCTCAATGGTTTAGAGCTGAAATGATTACCAAAACAATTAAATGACTTCCTGTATTAAAGTTGAGCAGGGGCGAGCTCTGAAACACATTTACAGACTTCCAGTCCATTCTTCCTGGCACACACCCACAAACCCACACAGGTCTAAAGCCACTGCCTGACCTCTGAAGGATTCCTCCAACAGCAGGACAGAGAGAGGGATTTCCTGTCCTCATCCCGATTCTGCCCACAAACCTGGATGCTTCTCATATTCCATCACCAAACGAAGGAAAAAAACAATTCGTCAGCTCTTCAATTTGTCATTGGAAGAACTCCCCTCTCCCTTATTGATGTGTTTCTAGGTCAGCAGGCCTTTGTGGCTTTCAGCGGGCCCGACAAAGACACCCAGATGGGCCCACTCGAGATGGGGCCTATTGTGGTGGCGTTTCTATGGTGCCTTACAAATGAAACCTGCGGCTGCTATTAGCCTAGCGGGGGTGTTTCGGGGGCAGGACGAGATGTGCTGGGGGTGCATATCTCTGCTGTAGAGACAACACAATATCAGTCACCCAAGAGGTGGGACATCGAGAGACTTCCTATCTTTTCTGATGCAGAGAAGAGAGGGCGTCTCTTCTGGAGACAGAATAATGCAAGCCGTACTTCAGCATGTGTGTAAGACAGTAGGAATGTGTGTGTGTGCGCAGTGAGTGTGAGTCAGTCACTCAAAGCTGCAGGGGAAATTTGGGTCAACACTTCTGCCCTCCTAGTTCCATATGTTTGCCGTCTAAGTCCTACTGATTCACAATGGCACCGGTAATACAAATTAGAATTAAATGTGCAACCTCTGGGGAAACTTCCATCATTTATTTAATTACTGTTGCATCAAATAAATACCGAACAAATACTAACATAATATGCAGAAAATCAAACCAATCACCTAACACAAGCATTATAAAATATTTCTGTATGTTTTAGCACCCCATCCGGTAAAACACAGCAACCAATCAATGGCAGGTAGTGTTCAAATTAAAGCATCCTTTTATACTATATGTAACAAAAATTTCACACTTCACTGTTACGTTCATAACATATGAAGTCAAAAAAATGATGCAATAGCTTGTATATTAGACAAAGCTAAGCACACAATTTGGGCAGATACTTTTTTTTTTTTTTTCCAATTTAAAATACATTTTTGTCTAATATGCATCTGGGTCACGTGTTGAGGACATGAGTGACCTAGACAGGATTAGATACATAATAAAGAACCATGACCAATCCACATTCAATGAAGTAAAAGAATGACTTCAATTTGACAAAAGAATGCAAAGAACAGAAATTAGGCCATTAAGATTTAAGATCCTCATGAATATATGTTTTGACAATGATAAACCGTATTAAAATGATTCACTATTCAACAATAACAACAAATAAAGATATTTAGATAAATCTAAAGTCATACACTGGAGGGTAAAGTATCAACTTTCTTAACCTCATGTTCAAAAAAGAAAAAGGAGAAAAAGTCCCCACTCAAATAAACAGCTGCTAACCTTACATAACAAAACATCAGCGTTATCACCACACCTAATGAGCTATCAGCCTAATAAATCATAATTTATTTAATTATTATTTGCATCTTAAATGCAAAGGAACTATATAATATACACACACGCGCGCATTATTTGCACATCTGGGTAGATGCTTCAGTGTGTCATTTGTTTGGTTTGGTACTATACACAATATATTAGTAATCAAATATCTTACCTATATTTTTATCGTCCGTTATGACATGCAAAACATTGGAAAAGCGCAAACATAATAGCCAGAAATAATAACTTCTTCAACAACCTACTGACATGATTGTCAGGATGCTTACCTACAAGCAGCAGAGTTCCAACTGCCAGGCCTCCACCTACAGAACAGTGCATATGTTTTAATGATATATATAATAATGTAGTTTATCTTAACAACCAATATTATACACTTCCAAAGATAACTTCTTCAGAAAAGCTCACATACACCTGCGTTAAAAAAAAAAAAATCTTACCAGGTAACATTTTGCATTTTTATTATTAAAATGTTTCATTTTCAAGATGCAATAAATATACTGTGGTTATGCTACGCAAGTTGGTTTATTACAAACTGAATTACATTATTTCTCATGTTATTCTTTGTCACTTTTTACGATGTAAACATGCCGAGGTAGAGTAATCATTATCAAATCTATATCTTACAGGACTTAAAATACACACACACACACACACACACACACACAAACACAAAGAATCATACAATATAATAATGTTCAATGATACCCTAAATAAAATTATAAATACATTAAAGGAATCGGGACGTTTCTCAGTGATATCTTACATTATACTACTACTTGCATACATTAAGTGTGACAGTGGTGCTATTTAAAAAGTCTATTAATGGGGAAGTCTTTCTAAATTCAAAAATAAACATGAGTACGGCAAGGTGATGTATATAATGTATATAATGGACTTGACAGTGAGCCCAAACCTGTACTAACCAATCACGTAGTCAAGCGAGCTGACGCCAGATGATACTAAGAGCTGTCCGTTCTGTACAGACGGTCTTGTACCAGGGATAGAAACTAGTCTGTTGCGGGTTTTTTTCTGGAAACTAGTTGTACTGCCTATGCTGGTAAATCCAGGCATGCCTCTGACGGGAGCAGCCATGTTTTTCTGGTGTTGACAGCAACGCCGGTGACGCTACAGCCAATCAGAGACCGAATTGCTGTTTTCTTAGCCAATGAAAAGGAGACTTGTTCAAAGACGATGATGCAATGGAGTTCAAGGTTGACAGCAGCTGCGTAGTAAACGCGTGATCAATAAATACAAACATCACGCTGTCAATGGACAGGAATCAGGTAGGATTTCTTTACAAATGACTGTAGCGTTTATTATAATTCCGTCACACATGACATTCCTGCAGTAACTTAGACGTTGTTGCTTTCGATGCTGAAACTGACCCACCTGAGCCACCAAAACCATGATGTCCTTGTACTTTAGACAAGGCTTAGGAAATGTAACGTTACAGAACAGATCCGAGCTTCTGTTATAAGCACATTGTAAATACTGAAGCTGTCCTTGTAATCGTGTTTTTATAGAATAATACACAGTTTTATTTATATAGTTTTATAAGGACGCATCAAATATGACTATAAAGACATTTACAGTGTTACAAAATATTTGTATTTGAAATAAATTTGTTTGTTTTGAACTTTCTATTCATTAAAAAGAGTATATTTGTATATTTTAACATGTTTTGGTAAGAATAAGCATTTAATTTTTGCTTAAAAAATATCTCACAAAAAATATACTGAATGTCAATGGAACATTATTTAACATTTATTTTAACATATATTATTGAAAACATTAAAGTATATATTTTTCACATGTGTAAATCAGTATTTAACATCAATATATTTATATCATTATAAAGTAGAGGTGGGATGATATAACACGTCCTTTCGTATAAGTTAGTGTCAGCTCAGCTGAGTCTTATCTGATATTTTGGTCACTCATAAAAAGAGGTTTTTTTAATTATTATTATTGTTTCTGTGCATAAAAATTCTAGATATCCTCTAGACAGGTCCCTGTATTGTTGAGGTGCTCTCTTTAGTTTGTTACATGCATGTTTTTTTTTTTTAATGGTGTCAGCTTTATCAACTCATATCTGATTGTTCCACACAGTGTTAATGCTGACAGTCATAACATGTCAAATGTTTCCTGAGCAGCTTGTTTGGGTTTCCCAAGTGATATTCTCTCTGCCACCACAATCTGAGGTTAAGAATATAGTGGCATTGCTCAGAAGGGAAGTTAGATAGTCGTCTGCGGAAGGTTTGTTTGTGTTAGTGTTGAAAGGAAAGTAATAATCTTGGATGCCAGGACAATTATAGGGCTGTGGTTACTATTATTTGTGACCCACAGGAAGGTCATTTTATGCTCTGCTCCAAAAACGGGATTAATCTGTAATTTTTTCCAATAGATATCTATGACGTAAAAACAAAGCAGGCTAATTTTAAAAAGAAATTGGTGCTAGGGATGGGCATTCAGTGAATAGAGAATTGTAAGATTTCTCTTTTAGCCAAAACAGAAGGCCTAACTTGGGACATCCGATAAGATCTGTTTGCCTTTCAGCTCCCTCTAAGGTTCAGACTGCAGTCAAAGGTCATTTCAATAAAGATTAGTCCATTTATGTCACGTCAGTGTTACAGAACTAGCTCAGCATCCTTTGAAATGGCTTTGCTTTTGTTCATATTTATGGGGATTGACTCTGTAATTGGCTTTAGTCATGATCTGCCTTTTAAAATTCATTTGATTTCCATTGGACTGTTGTAAAACTCAAGTGATGGAGAAAGACCTCCATTATGTCATGCATGCAGACATCTGTCCTCCGTCAGCCAACCAGGTGCCAGCCTCGTTTTGATAGCTGAGCTGATAGCCTCCCGATTACCAAATCTCCAGGTTCTCAGATCCCTTTCACTGGACATGAAGCACCAATGAGAACAAAGCAAGCAGTGCGAGGCCACCCTCAGCTGCCTTCTGCCACACAGATCCAGAACATCAGAGAGGTCCCCCTCCTCAGCTACCTTCCATCTGGGTTCTCGGGGGAACGCTGCCTTAGTTAACACTATTCCAATCTATGTAATCTTCTTAAGTCCCACAGAAGCTCCTCGTGTATGTCTACATTCAGATGGGCTGTTCCTCGGAATTCAGTTCCTCTCTTTTTGCTCAGAATATTTTACAATGTTCTTCAAATATTTAAAAGTTACACATAATTTAATATTGTTTTTATGGCCTCCCCAATTTTAGGAAATACAGTTTTTCATGTTTTCGAAAATCAGCATATTAGAATGATTTGTGAAGGATCATGTGACACTGAAGACTGGAGTAATGATGCTGTAAAAAAAAAAAAAAAAAATTTAATTATAAAAATGTAAATGTAATTATATTTTACAATATTGTGAAATAATATTGTTAAAAAAATATATGTATATATATATATATGTATATATATATGTATATA
>JAUMHG010000043.1:4355436-4366522 GCA_032359395.1 Enteromius anoplus | reverse complement strand
GTTCAGTGCTTTGCTACAATCTGTATTGTTAAAAGCGCTATATAAATAAAAGTGACTTGACTTGACTTGACTTGACTGTGTTTTAGACGTCTTTTGGCTTTTGTGATTGGAAACAGTTTGTGACAATGATATTAGGAGGACAATATGTTGTTGTAATGCAGGCGGGGTGACGCTCTTACAGTTAGGTGGGGTGTATGTGATGCCCTGGGGTGGCTCGGCCCAGCGGTGTGCAGTGACCTGGCTTGTCGCTCACTGACCTGTGAGACGGACATAATGAAGTGTGAGTGGCCATCGCCTTAACCGTCTGTGACAAGCCATCCCAGCCCGAAGCACATCTGTGTCAGGCAGCTCCACCATCAGAGCCGGGCTCTCAGTGGCGACTCCGCATCCGTCGACACTGTGCTCCTGGGATGGCCCTGGCACCCCACTGCTGCAATATGGCCCTGTTATCCAGCGAGGTCATGGGGGAAGAAGGAGACAGAGCCAAAGACCAGCTGTCACACACCAGAGCCAGAAGTCCAGAATTCCCCCCCCCCCCCCTACTTCTACTCAACTACTTTAACTACCTGTACTTGCAAGGCATGTGCACTCTTAAAAATAAAGGTTCAAAACGAAAACAATTTGGTTCCTCAAAGAACCTGTCAACCTACTGATTGTTTAGAATAGATAGAATTAGAGTAGTGGTGAAGTTATAAAAAAAAAAAAGAAACAAAACAAAAAATCTATATACTATAATAATTTCAAATGATAATAACATTTTAAATAAATTAATATACATTTATGAGATATAAATATTTTAAATATATACATTTTAAACTCATTTATAACATCAATAAGAAAGATTCAAAATTATGTTTACATCTTTTGAAGTTTTAGATGCTGTCAAAAATGTGTATATTGTAGAAAATAATGTACAAATAATGTCCAATTTGGCTATAAAGAGCTGGAATCAGTGGTAACGAGCAGGTGGAGGTGTCACTGTCACATGTGAGCACTTGGTGTACACGTAAGAATAGCATAAAATGTTTTACATCGATGAGCAAAGACAAAAGTACAGAAACAGACATAGCTTTTCCCAGTCCACCCAGCAGTGAGATGCCATAAAATTCTGAAAAACCAATGAAGCACATCACATGCTCAGTGGCATTTTTCAAGTCAGAGCTTCTCTGGATGTCCACCGGGACGCCATTCATGGCGAGTCTCTAACCTCATACATCAACACACTAAACTGAAGATTATTTCACTTTTCCACCTCATCTTTAATTGAAAATAGACAAGCTTGGCTGCCTTAATTATGGCTGCGTTCACACACCAGTAGAATACCTGTTTTTGAGTCCTTAATACGGTTACGATCACACACAGTTCGGTTTTTTACGGGTGTGACAACTGCATTCTTTAACCAAACTCACACCTGTAACGTTACATTAACAGGAACACATGCGCTGTGTGAACGGAACAGAACTGGACAAGTAGCTATCTGTCACATCATATATACAGTAACTTACAGAGATGGAGAAATAAGCTGCGTGTGATCTTAAAGTTTTTTCTCGTCAGTTTTTTGCGATTCAAATGCTCCTCTCTTCGGTCAAATTTAAAAGCTGCTGTCAGTTAATGACAACTTGAAGAAAGAACTTGCGGCTAAATTGGACTCTTGTCGTATCAAAAAGTGATAGACTTTCAGTTTATGGACGCCGCCATCTTTGATATTACTTCAGTCACTGTCGCTATGGTTACTGGCTTGACTCTGGTTGCTCGTTCATACAGACAGAATTCTAAACACAAGCTGCTGTGTGAAAGAGACATTTCCAGACTCACACCAGTAAAGAAAATATTATAAAAGTTAAGACAATATGTAAATCCTGTTTTTGGGATTGACAAACGTACTTCTTTATCTAATCTAAAGGACTTGATTTAGGACTGTGTTAGTAAATCCAAAGGTGTCAGGTTCGATTCCCAGGTCCGGCAGGGATTGTGGGTGGGGTTAGTGAATAACCAGCGCTCTCTCCACCTTCGATACCACAATTGAGGTGAGACCCTTGGGCAAGGCACCGTTCCCCCAACTGCTCCCCTGGCACCGCTGTACAATGGCTGCCCAATGCTCTGGGTGTGTGTTCACTGTGTATTTGTGCGCGTGGTTGAACACTTCTCACTGCTGTGTGTGTTCACTTGGAGCATTTGAAATTCCTAGTATGGGAAACCATACCTGGCCGCATGTCACGTCCTGTCCTTTCCTTTCCTTTCCTAAAAAAGGAAAGGAAAGCTTGTGCTTGTGCTTTTTTGTGTCAATTATAAATGCATTTTCTAATACAGACAGTGTTTCTCAAATATATAATTTATGCTCATGAAACAAGTCGATTTAATCGGTTATCTAGCATTATTTTTTTCTAAATAAATCAATATGTAAGGAAAAAATTGCCTTGGAAACATCATTGGAAATAGCTTTGGAAATGTCAAATTATTTTGATAGCTGATGCATTTTATAAATTCATATTTCAGTAAGTTTTTTTTTTTCTTTTTTAAACATGTAAAAATAATTAAGCATTTAACCTTGTAATGGAAAATAGTGACTGTGATAGGCCTACATGAAATGTTTACATCTCATGCTCCTCTATTTAGCATGCACACACTTTTCTGTTGTAACACAGCTGTATAACAATAATTCTTGTGTCAGGAACAGTCTGTTAGAGATTTGCCTGTCTCTCTCACTTAGTGTTAGCATGGCTGGACCTTCTGTGTTGCCTACAGAGACAGAGCCTTCCTCCTGTCATAGGATATTTTGGTGTGTGTGTGTTGGACAGGACCCTGGGGCAGGACGGCCACATCTCTGTTTGTCAATAGCCAGAACAGAGAAACACGGTGACAGAGGCTGAGATGAGTCAAGCAGATAATACTCTTAACCTGCACATAGATACTGTATTTAGGAAAAAAGATTACATAGCAGTAAAGTACTCACATTATAACCTACTTAGATACAGCAGAACTGCATAGTGAAAGCTTAACATAGAGGCAACAACACAGTTTGAAGAATCAAAGGTCAGTGCTAAATAAACAATAAGATGCATTTTGCATCATTCCTCTTATTCTGGTAAAATAACATTTAGCAGATTCTGCAAGGTTTGTTTAAACTTCCCACTTCAACTGTATATAAAGTGTGTTAAGTCCCATAGATAAATGCAACACATGTAAAACATAATGCTAAAATAAGTAAATTACAGTTACATGAATTAAAATTGTGTAAGCCCTCCTCCCAGAAGGTGGTTAGTAAGGTAGCTTGGCCAGACAAAGCTCCTATGAGCTTTATAGTCTCTGAAGCCAGGCTAAGAAATTAATTCATTTTAAATGAACAGGTGAAATTATCATTGGAGCTGAACTTTTTCCTTTATCATTAGGAAACGAGATGAAGAATGGATAGAGATTCTCAATGAAAGACTGACCCGTGAAAGAGTAGATATGAGATCTGGATTCCACATCATAGAAGGAGACCAGACCCTCCTCATAATCCACAAACACCCCCACTTTCTGTGGTTTCACTCTCAGAGACAGAGTGACAGACGGACCAACATGAGCTCTATATTCATCCCCATTCCACAGAGCCACAGTCCAGAATCCATCCTGAGGCCTCACTGTGATCTTTCCCTTCCTGCTAATTGATTTTCTGACCACTCCTAAAGACCAGCCGGTCTTTCCCTTCACCTGTACCTCAAAATAAAATCTCCCTGAGATGAATCCCTCTCTTCCAAGGACACAGGCACACTTATCAAACCTCTCTGGGTTATCTGAGAGCATTTGCTTAATGTCTATATGTCTCATTTGTTTCCCATCATTAGACAGAACGAGATATGGATGAGCTGTATCAGGATCCAGAGTCACATCCACTGAAAGAGAGATCAGAGAATATGAATCACATTTTTACAACATAAAGATCTCAAGTAAGCTAAGTACACGATTTGTAATTATTAATGTTTGGGAATGTTTTATAGTGTGAGAGAACAGATAACACACCTGCATGCTGCTGCATCCTCCTCAACACTGTGAAGACAAATAATAACAGGTGATAAAGAGAACATTTATGTACTACAAGAGATATGATTCTTTGTTTGATGTC
This sequence comes from Enteromius anoplus, assembly GCA_032359395.1. NCBI lineage: Eukaryota > Metazoa > Chordata > Actinopteri > Cypriniformes > Cyprinidae > Enteromius > Enteromius anoplus. The sequence continues at coordinate 4,362,417 of JAUMHG010000043.1, read as the reverse complement.
TGATGTCTATGCTTCTGTATTTCTTAATCAACACCCACACACAATATCTGAGGGGTCCTTCTATGGAAGATGTTTAGATTTATCATTTATTTTTTTTACTCTATAGAATGACAGTACTGTATATTTTGTGGCGAGGCAGCCGCCTCCCCAGCCAATCATCGCCTCCCCCGTCTCTTCTTCGCCGCCCTCCCGACATTTTATCTTTTACTTAATTTTTTTTTAAATAATGTAAACTTTTTTTGGGGTTTGATTTTTACTGTCAGTGATAAACTGAACTGTTTCATACACATATTTGTACATTGCACATACTGTATATGCAGATAGATGTAGATTTAACTACTACTGAGATTAATCAACTACTTCTGTTATCATTTTGATATTGAATGATATAGTCAATTACAATATTGTACTGTATTATTGATAGATTACTTAATTCTAATTTGCACTGATTAAAAAATGTTTTCCTTTATGAAACAAATTACAGTAATTGTTTGCTGTATTTGACATTGACCTACCAGATTGACTGAGTTTGTTGTCTAGAGTCTCCTGCAGCTGAGTCAGAGCTCTCCTCAGAGTCTCCACACTCACATCAGTGCTCATACTGATCTCAGACCAGTTCCTGGTGTGTGGAGGACTGCACAGGAATGGATCAATCTACAGCAGGAGAGAGGAGAAATCCCTCAGCGTGAGGAGTGTGAGTGTTGTCCTGTGATGAGAGCAGACAGAGAGACACTGTCCTGTAGGAGCTGGAGGTGATCCTCGGTGTGTAAGAGATGATCCAGCTCAGTGTTTCTCATCTTGAGCTCAGTGATTTCCTGCTGCAGCTCTTGAATCAGCTTTTCATCCTGTTTCTCTGCTGCTTTCTGCTTCTGCTCCATCATCTCCAGCAGCTCAGCCTGACATCTCTCAATGGAGCGCATCAGATCGCTGAAGAGCTTAACATTAGATCCTTTCTCTCGCTCTGTGCTTTTCTGAGAAATAGAGTTTTTCATTAATGGGATTTATCAAATTCAAAGCTTTGTTCATCAAATATTGAAACTCACTTTTCTGAGTTCTGCTGAGTGTTTGATGTCTTGAATCTTCCTGATCCTGTACTGGATCATCTGCTGAAGATCTTTCTGTGTCTTCATCAACGGAGTCTTTAGACAGACAGAAACACAAATACATATTTGATCAATATTTAAGCTTTTTACTTACAGTATTCTGATCTTTTTGGAATATTTCAAGCTATATTATGAAGCTTTAATATTGTCAGTATCTCATACCTTCTTCTTTTTACTCTCCTTCTCTATGGGAAAAGTGTTGTGTGTCTTGTGGTCTCCATTAGTGCAGAATACACAAACACGTGTCTGATCATCTCTACAGAACAGCTCCAGAGGTCTCTCATGTTTTTGGCATATATGGTCCCTTATATTCTTTACAGGGTCCATCAGTTTGTGTTTCTTTAAGTTTGGGACTCTCTGATGAGGCTCCAGATGAGTTTCACAGTAAGAGTTTTGACACACCAGGCAGGTCTTCAAGGCTTTCTTTTTTCTTTCATCACAGACGTCACAGAGAACTTCAGTTTCACTCAAATTGAACTTTTTCTGAAAGAGCTGCACAACCTGTCTAAGTGCTGTGTTGATCTTGAGATCAGGTCTTTTACTGAATGTTTCTTTACACAATGGGCACATGTACTCCTGACTGTTGTCCCAGCACTGGTTCAAGCAGCTCTTGCAGAAGTTGTGTCCTCATGGAGTACTGACTGGATCAGTGAATACTTCCAGACACACTGAACACTGAAGCTCCTCAGCAAGAAGATCACTGGAGGATGCCATAGCTGAAAAGAAGAGAAACAATAAAAATAAAGATCTGCACATATTAAATAACAAAGAAGTAGTGTTCTGAAGTAATCAACTGACCCGCTTAATAGAGGGTTAGTTCACCCAAAAATCAAAAAAGCATCCTAAGTGCATATGACCTTTCTACTTCAAGACGAATCCAATCGGAGATATATTAAAATTGTTCCGGTCCCCTTTAAGTGGGGATAAATGTGTCTTTTTGTCAACAGTCCAGAAGAAATGAAATAAAGCATGTGCACCCATAATAAAATTACAATAACAAAAATTCCATAACAAAAACAAGGCAAGGCAATGGAAACAGAATCAAATGCTAAAAAATGTTTGCTAACAGTGAAACAAAACTTTACAATGTGGTGTATGTTTGTGTGTCTTAAAAAGTTCTCCTGACTGAAACCAACTGTGTGTGCAATCAGGGTATTGGGGTTTTATTGGAAATGGAGTTCCTTTTCAGGAACTATACACTGCATCAAACACTTTGGGAATGCCTTCGGCGAGACCACACTCTAAATCTGCTGTGAAATCCGTCTAGATTAGAGTCAGGTGTGGCACCCTCAGGTGACACCACTGACTGGGTGCCTAAGAACACCTGTGGTGAATCAGACTGTAGCCACATTCAGCGCGCTCTCTGTGAGTCTGTCGCAGCGATCTTTTGACAAGAAACAAATTCAGCTACTGAAAAGAAAAAGAAGAGAAATGAGTCAAGCTAGAGCATTTAAAGAATGTATTACTCCCTGTGGTCGTTTTCTCACGCCACGGGACGCACACTCTCTGTGTGTGGCTTGCCTCGGAGAGGAAGACGCAGCAGCTGCACTTGAGGCCGGAGACTGCTCGGCGTGCATGCAGCTCTCGCTGGCCACTCTCCGTTCACGCAGAGCTCTCTTTGAAGAGGGAGTTTTTGTGAGTGCTCCCTGTGGCTCAGCCCCCGCTGTCGGTGAGCAACTACTTCTCCTCGGGTAGAAAGCCAGTCTGCTCAGCACTCATCGTCCTCCGAGGAGGTCGATGTAGTTAGTATGGACAATCAACCTCTGCCCCAGTCAGCACGCTATGATGAGCCGCCGGCGGGAACATAATCATTAAAAACAGAGCAAGCCTTACCTTCCAAGCCGCTGAGAGAGCGACATCAGTGCTGGTGGGGAAAACCTATGCAGCGGCAGACCAGGCTGGAGGGTGCATGCACACACTCGCTGTGCTGCAGACTCATCAAGCAGATCTCCTGAGGGAGCTGAGTGAGTGGGATCAATTTGACACCAAGGACATCTTGGAGCTGGGGAGGACAGCCGATCTCTCGCTCAGGACTGCAAAAGAGACCGCCAGAGCTCTGGGGTGTTCCATGTCCTCTATGGTCGTGGCTGAGCGACATTTATGGCTCACTTTAACCGAGGTTAAAGCCCAGGACAGAGTATGTCTGATGGATGCCCCTCTCTCACCATCAGGGCTATTTGGCGGCATGGTTGATGTGGTGGTGGAAAGACATCAAGAGGCTAAGAAGCAGTCAGCAGTGCTGCAATCATTTCTCCCTCGCCGCGCTCCACTGCAAGGGGCGGAGGGGAACAAACAGCAGCCCTATCAGACTCCCTCATCAGCGTATAGAGGGAGTCAGAAGCAGAGCGTGGCCTCTCTATCACCCCTGCGAGACCGGGGTTTGGGAGACAGATGCTACACCAGCCCTGCGGCGTCAGCAAAGCCTAGGGAAAGACCTGAGGGAATTTTTGATGGCTAAGAAGTCCCAGAACACAAAAAGGTCCTGATCTGGGACAGGTAGGACTTCCATCTGTAAAACACCTGGAGGTGCTGCGGCTGCAACGAGACGCACCCACAGCTCCTCTCCATTTGCGTCATGCGTCCCAGACAGGCTGGAGTGTGCACTTCCCCTGAGGGGGTTGTCCCAGCGATTGGACCCGCTTTCTACCTGCGAGCCGGAATAGGGGGGTCAGTCGTTGCACTGTCAATTGGACACCAGTCCCGAGGACTAACTGGTTCCCTTAGTAAGTTATCTTACGGCCTGTATGTGCCTACCAAAAATTTCAATGTGGATTCTGAGCATTATATCAAATGGCTACCACATTCAATTCAAGTAACGACCACCAAGCGACAGTGGCGTGATACTCACTACAGTGGGCCCCGATCAAGCTCCTGTGCTACAGCAGGAAATAGCTTCTCTTCTAAAGAAAAGAGCCATCGAGGTGGTTCCACCCTCAGTAATGCACTTAGGGTTTTACAGCCCGTATTTTGGCGTTACGAAAAAGGATGGAGGACTGAGTCCCATCCTGGATCTCAGACATCTGAACCGCTCAGTCAGGCAGCTGAAGTTCAGGATGCTTACAGTAAAGCAGGTTGTGAGTCACATCAGGTCCGAGGACTGGTTTGTCACAATAGACATGAAGGATGCTTACTTCCACGTTTCCATCCATCCTGCACACAGGAAGCTCCTCAGGTTCGCTTTCGAAGGGAAAGCCTATCAGTACAGAGTGCTTCCGTTCGGCTTGGCTCTCTCGCCTCGCACCTTTACAAAGGTGATAGATGCGGCCCTAGCTCCGTTGCGGCTTCAGGGAATACGCATCCTCAACGACATAGGCCATCAGACATAGAGATGTCACCCTCGCTCACATGAAGTGTTTGGGACTATGACTGAACGCCACAAAAGGCGCACTCCTTCCGAGGCAACGGATCGTTTATCTGGGCATAGTATGGGACTCGATCACGATGCATGCAAAACTGACGCCTGCTCGGATCGAGTCTATTTTCAGGACGGTCAAGAAGGTGAAAGAAGGCCGTTTCCTATAAGTCAAACTATTTCAGAGGCTCCTAGGTCTTCTGGCAGCGGCATGCTTTGTAATCCCGCTTGGCCTATTATACATGAGACCCCTGCAATGGTGGCTGAAACAAAAGGAATATTCCCCGAGGGGAAATCCTTTTCGTATGATCCAAGTCTCTCGATGTTGTGTGCGAGCCCTGGACATGTGGAGAAATATGGAATTCCTGAATGCAGGACCGGTGCTGGGCGCGCACCTCCAAGGTGTGACGAAAACAACCGATGCGTCCCTCACCGGGTGGGGAGCGGTCCTGCGGGATCGCTCGGCCTGCGGGCAGTGGAAAGGTAGTCAACTTCAAAAGCATATAAATTGTTTAGAGTTGCTGGCAGTGTTCCAAGCACCGAGGTGCTTTCTCCCTTACCTTCGACGTTGGCACGTACTCATGAGATCCGACAATATGGCTACAGTGTTATATATAAACCGTCAAGGGGGTCTGAGGTCACGCCCCTTATAGAAGCTGGCGTACCAGATCCTAACTTGGTCTCGGAGCAGGCTCCGCTCTCCCAGGGCAGTCTATGTTCCGGGATACCTCAACCAAGCGGCAGACAGCCTGACGAGACAGGTGTCGAGACCTGGGGAATGGAGACTCCATCCAGATGTGGTGAAGAAGATCTGGTCAGTCTTCTATCGAGCAGAAGTGGACCTCTTTGAGACTCAGGAGAACGCACAATGTCCCCTCTGGTTCTTTTTTGCTCATCCAGCTCCACTAGGAGTGGATTCTATGGTACAGATGTGGCCGAGGCTCCGGCTGTACGCTTTTCCCCCAGTCGCTCTGCTCCCAGGAATTTTGGAGAGAGTCCGCTAGGACAAGGTCAGCCTACTGTTAGTAGCACCGTTCTGGCCGGGCCGAATATGGTTTGCAAACCTGGTCTCCCTTCTCGACAGCTCCCCTTGGGAGTGCCAGGTCAGGAGGAATCTCCTCTCTCAAGCAGGGGGCACAATTGTGCACCCACGGCCAGAGATATGGAACCTATGGGAATCGCCCTTGAAGGGGCGCAACTCATAGAGTACGGTTTATTGACCGAGGTCGTTCAAACTATTCTCCAATCCAGAGCTCCTTCAACAAGAAGGCTCTATCTCCTGAAATAGAAGCTTTTCACCTCATGGTGTGCTGATCATCAGCAAGATCCCATAAACTGCCCGATTGGCACAGTTTTGAATTTCCTGAAGTCAAGGTTGGCTACAGGCTTGGCTCATTCCACTTTGAAAGTGTATGTAGCAGCTATATCAGGTTTTCATTCCCTGGTTAAAGAATGGTCAGTGGGAAGACATCCGTTGGTCATTCGCTTCCTCCGGGGTGCACTTAGGCTGAGACACTGTGTCTTTTTGCCACACCCACAGCATCCCTGCCGGCGCTTGCTTCATTCATTAGGCTACATTCTGATTCACCACAAGTGTTCTTAAGCACCCAGTCAGTGGCGACACCTGAGGGTGCCGCACCTGACTCTAATCTAGACGGATTTCACAGCAGATTCAGAGCGTGGTCTCGCCGAAGGCGTTCCCAAAGCTTTTGACACAGTGTCTTGTTCCTTCAAGGAACTGGGGTTATATGCATAACCCTGAGACGTTTCTGAGACACTGGTATAGTTTTTATTTTAAGGCCTTTATTCACCTCCCAGAGCCTTGTGAAGCAAATGTTCTTGATGTATCTGTAATAAAAATGTCTTTCATTTATCAGAAGAAAGTCATATACGGTTGCATATTAGGGATGGGACGGTTCATGAAAAAAAAACGAACCGTTCGGTTCGCTTGTCTTGGTTCGGTGCATGCATGCGTCGCACGGTTCGACGGTTCATGACATGCGCAATGTAGCCTCGTGCTCCGTACAGTATGTGACGTTGTTGTGTTTCCGTTTAGCTGCGTTCACACCAGACGCGAATTGTGCGAATCGCGCCGCAGGATGTCTAATCGCGTCTTTGTATTGAAAAACATGTAAACCACTCGCGCTTGACGCTTCATTCGCGTGAAAGAATTGAGGTGTCTGCGGTGTAGAGTGAGTGAGAGAGAAAAGGAAAGTTGCCGGGTAGTGTGTGGGAACATTTTGGATTTCATGTTACCTTTGATGACAGCGGAAATAAAACAATAGATAGAACCTGTATGCAAGTATTGTGCAACACGCATCCACTATGCTAATGGAAACACATTGAATATGTCATTTCATCTGAGAAGACACCATTTTGTAAGAGTTACACTGTAGTTGGCAGTTTGATAAATGCAAGATATTCTGTAATATTGCAATTTTTGTGTGCTAAAAAGGCACATACATTCATGTAGATGGCAATACACGTTCTCTTTTTTTGCCAAATAAAAGAAAAGCATGTTGAAAT
>JAUMHG010000043.1:4290252-4303251 GCA_032359395.1 Enteromius anoplus | reverse complement strand
GTGGGGACATTTCCACACCCCGAAACGTGACGCTGAACGAAACGAACTGTGATTGGTTGTTTGACATGTCAGTCAAATGGCCTTATGGGCGGGCCTTGCCAAAGAAAGCGGCTATGAAGTCCAGACCTTCAGCCGTCAATCTGAAGGTCTGGCTACGAGAGACTAATGCATGAGTGACAAAGACATCAATGATGCATGAAATTCACAAAAGCACATTAATGTAAGTAAAGTGTATGCTTTTAAAGTTTCAAATAAGTTTTTTATGGCAAATAAAATGACAAAATTTGGTTGAAATAATGTAACATTATCATTCAGTGTAACACAATATTTATGTAAAAATTCAAACAACATGCTTATTATGACTAAAGAGAATAAGAAAAGCACAATACATTTTATTGTATTTTAAATTAGTAATAAATCTTACTCAAAACAGGCAAAACCTAGAATAGTGGCAAATTTCAAAAATGTAAAATTACAGCTAATTAGTATTTTGGTGAAAATAATTCATTTTCCAATGTGTCATAAATTGATTTTTGTTGTAAATATGCCTGACAAGATTGTTACGGTGAATGAAATTTTAATGGGTAAATTTAGTAAATCAGGGGAAAATGTGTGAAGCAAAAACTAAATCGCAAGTAATTTAAACAGAAAACTTTATTTATTTATTTATTTATTGACCCATTGACTTTAAAAACAAAACAGAAATGCTAATAAAAAGTTGAAATTAATGTTATATTTCTTAATATATAAATTTTTCTAATAATTATAAGATTTAAATGAATAAAGAAAGTAAATAAATAAGTAAATAATATTTACAGTTATCCTAATAAAACATATTTCTGCCATTGTATTTTTACATTATTTTATTTGTTTATTTGAAGAAATACATCTGCGTTAATTTAGGCCCAATCCCAATTGTATTTTCTACGCCTTTGCCTACCCCTCGCCCCTTCCCCTTGCCCCATGAAATACAGTAAAGTGTAAAGGGGAACGGTTAAATATTTTCCCCTAAGAAATGGGACACCACTGTTATACGTCATCATCCATTGTCACTAGCTCTTAACGTTACGTCAGAGGACATGGGCCGATGTAAGCACCGTTCATTTACATGTACACATATGGCCATAAGACCGGGTATATGACATACAAATATATTTCCTAATATTGTGCAATCTGTGCTATCCGCTAGCAAACTTTAGCGATTTTTTTGCAAACGTTTACTTTACAGAACATCACCGTAAACACAAGACTGATGTTAATACACATATAATGAAAAATTGTCATAAAAATCCTTAATAATGGCAAAGATGGTCTGCTTGCTTGAGTGAAATTTCTCTTAGGTACCGAAAAATTTTCATTTCGAGGGCTATCTAGCCCTTCCCCTTAACCCTACCCCTCCAATCAAAGGAGAATTGAGACACCCCTAGCCCTACACATGAATGCGCGAAAAACGGAGGGGTAGGGGAAAGTGTAGGGGGTCAGGGGTAGAATTGGGCTTGGGCCTTTGCAACACATGCAAAATGTGAAGTGCTGTCACAGGATCTGCAATAATTCCTATATTACCCATACTCAAAATGATTCTCTTAACCTATTCTCTAAACACTCTTGATTATTCTCTTAATTATTCTCTTAGTTCCTTACAATCACGGACTGCTCTCTGTGACACATTAGGGTTTAAATGTATTTTTAATGGACTGTAATCAGTTTGGGAATTTTATAGAACATTCATAGCAGCTGTTCGTGAAGGTAGATGAGAGAAGTGGGCCTGTCCTGATCTAGGTGGTCATCATCCTTGGCTAACCGGTGTTGATAGTAATTATGGTGGATGCTGAGGCAGTGGGAGGCTCAGGAAACATATGTGCACAGACGCCCCTCCTGCCGTGACTTGACTTACTCTCCTGGCCTCCTAAAGTCACACACCAAACACGTCTGATCACGGGTAACCTCTCACAATCAGCCCAGAACACATCCTCGGGCTCATTAATCCCTTCTGCTGTCAGAGACAAACGGCCGCAGGAATAGGATTAAACTGGTTGTTGTCCTTCTCATTATTACAGCTTCATGACTACCACTGCACATTACATTACAAGCTTATTACAAAGACAATCCACTCAGAGCAACTAACTTACGGGGTGTGAACCAGCAGCTAACATCCCACTTACTCACTGCTAAAATTTCTCCCAATGCACTTGACTTAGTCTTGACATAAACCCATGTATGCCATACAAGCACCAAAGCTTGATACTCCTGGAGCATGTGCGCTAGTTGTTTGATCATAATGCTAATGGGTTAAAATGTATTTTTTTTTTTGTATGCTTTTATTTATTTTAGCCTTTCTGTATTATTTATTTTGTTTACAATAATGCATTTATTTTGTTCAGTTGTTTATGCAAATTTCTTTATTTAGGCTTATTTACTAGTGCATTTGTTTTGTTTTTTTAATTTTGAGCATGTATTAATTTATTTAAGCATTGATTTATATATTTGTCCATTTTTATGTATGCAATTGCTTGTTTTGCATTAGTTAATATAAGCATTTGTTTATTTATGGGTCAAAGATGATAGAAGATTTAACCAAAAAAGCTAATAGGTGTAATACTCCCTTAAATTGTTGTTTAAGGCAGTATAAGTGATAGGTCACTTTGAAACAAAATTTAGAATTTGATCAGCTTACCCCATGGGCATTTAAGGTGTAGGTGTCTTGTTTTCTTCATTAGGTCCAATTTTGAGATATTTAAGTCAAACCGTTGTAGTCTGTCAGTCATGTAAGATTCGGTTCAGGGAATTTTCGCTATGAGAGGGGGAAAAAAGCATGCACAAATTAATCCAAATTAAACCATACCCCACCATAACGATACATTGATGGCTTAAGACACCTTTTGTGTGAAAACGAACAGTATTTATATAGATTTTTACCTCTTGTACACCACCATATCCAAATGATCTGAGGGCGCGCGAGCAAACGGAGCATGACGTGTGCGCGCGCGTTCTGCATAGTCTGCCCAAGCGCCGGAAGTGATCTTTCGCGAGTATAAGCAAAGACTATAGAATACAATATGACATAATATAATAATATGTCTAAAAGAGACTTTGGTAAAAGTCACTCATTGTTTACACAGAGATTTCAGATAAGTTACATTTCACTGTTAAAAATCTAAACATATTTATACAGGACATTGCAATTGAAGACGATTATGATATATCAACAGACAAGGTTTTTTTCACAACCATATTAATTTGAACCAGAATGCACAGATCAAGAACTACCCAGAGCGTGCACACACGTCATGCACTGAATTGGATCTTAAATGCTCTTGGGGTAAGCTGATAAACTTTACATTTTACAAGTTTCAACGTGAACTATCCCTTTACTTTAAATAGTAATTTTTTTTTTTTTTTTTTTTTGGTTGATTGTTAGTTTATTCGTTTGTTTAGCCATTTATTTGTAATTCGTAACTTTGTTTAGTAATTTATTTACTACGTTTATTTTCTGTGAACATGTATTGATTATGTAGTGATTGTGCATTTGTTGATTTATTCATGCATTTGATCTTTTATGTACGCCTTTGTTTACTTTACATTTTCTTATCACTGATACTCAGACATCATGCACATGCCACTTTGTGCCCCCTATACACAAGCAACACGTGCAAGATGACACGAGTGTGCATACACCTCTATATCTCATTAATGTTTACAAAACATTTAATTACCCGTTTTAACACCATGTTGCCCTTTGTGAAATGAACCTGTCACCTATCAATTAAGACTCTTCTTACCTGCAGCCAATCAAAAGCTGTGCCTGACAAGTGACCTTGCTGCTGAGCAGCTGATTGGCTTTGTCAGAACTTTCAATCTCTCCAAGACCCTGACAGAAAAAACAGAGCAGAGATATGCACAAACAAAAGAGATGCAGGAGGAATGTGTGAGAATAGAAACAAAGGTGCATTCACTCAGATTTTCTTTAATAATTATTTGTATTATTTATTTATCCATTCTGTTGTTTCAGGTCTTCCCAAATGTTGAGCTAAAGCCTGTGGCAAATAAATAACACATCATTTTTTGTCATATTTTTGTGTGTTCATAGAGATGGATTTGATGCTTTAAAGGTAACTCACCTTGCAGCATTTGTTGACATTTGAGTGGCATCTTTGTGTCTTCATGTATATTTTATTTATATATATTGTGTTTTGTCACAGTCATTATGTATTTGCACACTGCATGTATGTTCAGGTCGCGCTCTATATTTGTATGGGCAGGAGCTATACATTTTGCTTTTATTCTGGTCAAGTCTATCACGCAGGAAGCAGAGCACATGGAAGCAGGAAGTGCCCCATGGGCAGCTAAAAGTGTCACAGCATGAGTCGACCATACTCACACACACACACACACACACACACACACACACACATCTAATGGGTTGTTCACATGTTCAGGATGGGTTTGCAACAACACTGAAAGTCATCATTGCTGAATTCAAGACTGCACAAGGACTTAGTATGGTTCTGTTCAGTTTTCAGAGTAGTTTGCTCTGTAAACAAACATATCCTCCAGCTTTTAGATAGACAGACCACATTTTAGTACATAGTAGTACTTATATGGTTGATTGTAAAGTGTTTATATATAATGTATTTACTTTTTTGTGTCTGTGTTTACTAGTGCACTTGTCATTTAAGCATTCTGGTTTCTTTTTGGGGGGGTTCAAGCATTTGCAAATTTGTGAATTTTTTATTTGTGCATTAATTTAAACATTACATTTTTTTTTTTTGTTTTTTGTTTTTGTTTTAGGCATTTATTTATAATTCATAAATTTATTTATTTATGTGTTTGTTTGTTTATTATATATATATATATAGTTAACAAATAAAACATGCATATTAAAACAAAATTATATATATATTTATATATATATATATATATATATANNNNAACAAATAAAACATGCATATTAAAACAAACTTATATATATATGTATATATATATATATATATATATATATTGTACAATTATACAATTATTACAGTTGTTAAAATGTATTCACCACCAATATTTTTAACAACTCCAGTTTTTTACTGATTTGCCTGAAAACTATTTATTTGAGAGCAAAAAAAAAAAAAAAAGGAAAGCACTGTTTATTTAATTAAGTCAACAGGCGATCTTTTGCTATTTCTTATGTCACTTGGGAGCTAAAAGTTTGACCTCTGTGTCTCAGGCTCAGATTAAACACTGACTCTTTCAGGTCCTCCTCGCATCAGCTGACCTCTGCTGATGTCATCTCAACCCCTTGCCTCACTCCCATTTTCCAGTAGTCTAAGTTTAGATATAAGACAAAACTTGCATTTCAGGCTAAGAGCACTTAAGAAATTACCCCCACTTTTCTGTTCTCTCTTCTGTCTCCGGCCTTTTCTCTTTTTTTCCAGTCTTGAATATTGCTTTTGAGACTTGAAGTATTTTAAAAGGCTTTATGGGAAATGTATGTGCAGATGTTCAGAAGCAACAGCGTGGCCGGTCCATAAAGGAACTGCCATTTTAGTCACTCATTGTGAGCGGCGAAACACGTCTATACCAGAACTGAAAAGGCCTGTCTACTTAACCTCAGAGCTTTCATGAAAGATTCTTATAAATTACAGGCTGCCACTAGCATTAAGGCAGGTAATTTTCCCCCATGTTTTTTTTCTTCTTCTTCTTTTCTCTTTTCCTGACACACAAAAAAGTCCTGTGACCTCTTCCACAAAAGAACTGGCAGACAACGAAAAGATTTTATTCTTCTTTTATTGCGCAAAATAAAAGAACGCCTAACCTTTATTTAATGTGTTTTTTATGCAGTCTTTGGAGGAATGTGTGGTGTTAATCATCATTTTTAATGTTTCATATCATAACAGAGTTTCAAAATCGTTGCTGATTTATGTTTATGTAATTTACAAATGTGCTCTTAGATGTCTTCATATTCATGTATATTAAAAGAAAGAGTGCAAATGGCATATTATTTATGCAGTTTTGTCTGGTGTGGATAGGTGAGAGAGACAGAAAACTGGAAGGAGATGGAGATCAGTCTTAAACCTGGAAAAAATGTATGTATTAACCAATGCTGCCTCATCTCTGAGCTGAGCTGATGTACAAAAATGTTCAATTAAATCAACTTTAACCAATCTTACCGTTTTGTTGTAACTTTCACATTAAAAAATACATTTAAAAGTGTGCACGCATATTACTCTAACAATAAAATAAAGCTTAAATTAAAAATATTGAATAAAAAAAACCCCTTAACAATACCTTTAATTCCTTCGCAATATCAACATCATGATGAATTTTTTCAAGTATGTAAATACATTAAAATGATATGATGATATGATATTGAAATGATAAAATAGATGCTATGCCAAATTTAAATTTGATTCATAATTCATAGTGATTGAGACAATAAACAAAACGTCAACCAAACCACATTTTATTTTTGTTAAGTCTAAAAAAGACATAATATTAGAGTATAATAATATATTCAAAAAATGTGATAAAAAATATATTTTAAACAAATGCATATGTGTACAAGCACTAATAATAAAAATAATAAGATAATAATACAGTTTAAACAAACGCATGAATAAGTGCTTAAATTATACAATTATACAATTTACTTTTAATTTAATGTGTTCCTTGCCTTTTTTTATTAACATTTATATATGAATGATTTAAAATGCAGAGCTTGCAGAACTGCAAAAATAGTAAAAATATGGCTTTTTGAATTACAAACAATATAAAGCATAAAGTATAGTATTTTTAGATTATATAATGTAGTTGCATGTACTGTATAACAGGATTCAATGCACAATCTGCGATTTCTGCATCTCTCAGGTCATTTTAAGGGCGCACATCACCAAAACTCTTCATATGTCAGTTGTTCTCCGCTCTGGCTGTATATTTCCAAACAAAATATGAGTTGTTCAGAGTGACAGTGCTGCTGTTTTGCGAGAGCTTGGATGAATGGGGATGGGTGGTAAGCGGCAGAGGACGGATGGGTTGGAGAACAGAGACGAAGGAGATTTGCAGCGCATTGCAAAACAGCAAAGAGCAGCGGCAGTGACACAGGGGGTTATAAATAGATCTCCATATATAGAGCCAGAGGCTACCTGGCTACAGTAATCACACATGATTTATACCTGGTCCAGTGAGGTGCTGCGATTCTGCACCTGAGTTCTGACACACGTGGTGTCGATTATGTGATTAAAGATCAGACGGTGGCTGTGTTTACATAGACCTGCTGATATGACCAAAGACAATATTTTGGATGAGAAAATTGTGTAATAAGGCATGTGGAACATTTTTGAACTGTGTCATATTATTTAAGACATGTAGACATTTTAATCGGGCTATAACTCTCTCTCTATTTGGACATGAGCGACTGGCAGCATATGGCAGTCACTTTACAGCACGTGCTTTACATTCCTTATGTGCAGTCATTAATCAGACCATAGCATGAGTATAAATGGGGAATCGGAATTACAGAGTCGCACAAACATCCCATGTAAACAATTCAAAACCAATGCAAACTACTAAATCAGTGTGTCATCATATTCAGAATAAACGCAGAATATGTAAACAGTGAATTGAAAAATAACTACATTTAGAAATTTTTTTGCTGCTGTTTACGTAAAACCGTTTATTTTATTTTATTTTCCTTAACGTATTATGCACTACAACTTTTCAGTGAGTTTTTGTAGCTCACGTTTGTGACCCTAGACCACAAAACTAGGCATAAGTGTCAATTTTTGGAAATTGAGATTTTTACATCATCTAAAAGTTTAAAAAATAATTTTTGTTATGATTGGACAATATTTGGCCAAGATACATCCATTTGAATATCTGGAATCTGGGGGTGCAAAAACATCAAAATACTGAGAAAATCACCTTTAAAGTTGTCCAAATGAGGTTCTTAGCAATGCATATTAGTAATCAGAAATTAAGTTTTAATGTGTTAACAGTAGGAAATTTAGAAAATGTCTTCATGGAACATGATCTTTACGTCAATGATCTTTAATGATCATGATTTTTGGCATATAATACAATGAATTTTTGGCATAAGATAAGGTTTTGTGATCCAGGGTCACATTTTAGGTTGTGTGGTTTATAAGACACCTGATATTTTTGCCTTTTAATTAGCCATCTGAAGAGAGATTCAAGCAAAAGCAGTACAAGTGAAGTTACACAACTCATCAGAAAAAAAAAAGAAAAAAAAATAGCATATGCTAATTCATAACTAATAAAGAATCTTTCAGTACATTGTCCAAGCATGTAACATAAGGATGCCTGAGAGCTATCTTTCCCCATATTTAACCTACAAATCATGTACTATAAATGCAACTGACATAGTAACCTAAAAATGAAATGAATGCTGCCTTTGATGTCTGCGTGCTGTCCAAGCAAAACATGTATCTTTGTTCCTATCTCCTTGTTGATGCATGGTAAATTACAAAATAAATACATACAAATATTTGTAAGTTATTTTTACAGTTCACATACCATAGTAAACACTACACCTCCACTCCAGTAAAATATGATATCATGCATTACTAATTTTATAGCTTTATTTTAGATATGGGTCTACATGACACTACTGCGCAGTTGTTTGAATTCATATTTTTTTACATTCTAGTTTATTATTGGCATCAACTAGTCAGATGAACCCATCCCTAAAGGACACACCAAACAACATGAATTGTAACCACACTTAGTTTTCCAATTGGGTGATTAGAGAATTAGCTACAAACAAGACCGAATTATATAGTGATGGTTTAACATCTGATGGCATGAAACTACCTTGAACATGACTGAATGTTTGACTGGTTAGCATGGCCCTGTTGGTATGGAAGCCCGTTTCTGCCACTGAATAAAGAAGGTTATTGTGACTTTCTCAGAATTATGAGTACAAACTCGCAATTGCAAGTTGTAAAGTCAGGTATTGGGTAGGATTAGGGATGTAGAATAAGGTCATGTACAATAAGGCATTAATATGTGCTTAATTAGCACTAATAAATGGATAATATTCTAGTATTACACATGTACTACTAGTTGTAACCGTAAATATTACTGTAACGTTTTATTCTAGTTATTGTTTTTATTTTTATTTTTTGTGTTTAATATTATTATTGTTGTTATTATTATTTTTGCTATGGCTCTAGATTGTTTTGTCACATGGCAATTACAGATTAGTTGATTTTTTTCATCCAAAATTCTGTTCCTCAAAACTTCATTCTGCACCAGCCTGGCAGTTGCCATTGAGATGAATGGGAATGCTAACAGATAGCTCTCTCCAGGTATTGCACAGTTTTAAACACATTTTGTATGTATCGATATTTACTACCCATACCTTTTCTGTAGCCCTTCAAGTTTTTAGATAGTCACTCTCTCTTTGGAGCACTTTATTATTTTGCTCCTCATACAGTATTTTCGGTGTCCTGGTGTGATTTGTTTGAGAAGGTGTCCAGGGATGCTGTGAGTCTGTAAGAGGGGTCACCCTCACGCTCCCTGCCTGACACCCCTCCACAATGCTCTACCAGACCTCACAATAAACCCATTCTTCAGGAAAAGGTAAGGTGTGTGTGAGTGTATGCACTGTATCCTGAAGCCTGCGCTTACTGCAGCAAGCTCAGTCAGACTCCATTAAATCTGAGGATTTTAGGATAGGATGACTCTACAGATGAACTTTGATCAATGAGAGTTTACTTTTAGTTTTGAAGTGGAACTTAGGTCAGACAGAAAAGCTTTTTATTATTATTATTTAATAAAATGCTAATTTTATACAATACTGTTAAAGAATTTTAAATAAATATCTTTATATTCATATCCACGTATCCTGTGGTTTATGTTAGAATATAGCTACATTCATGAAAATTTATGGAAGTTTGTATGCAAAAGAGCATTTATCAATCCTAGAAAATGCATTAAAATTAATTGTTGCTCAGAATCATATATAAAAAGGTGTGTGTGTGTGTGCAGTATTGTAAGACAAATAAAAATGTTATTTTAATTTGTATATCAAAGCAGACTTTTTCTGGCAAATTTGAATTGATAAATTCTGTCTTTTTTCTTTAAAGTTCAGAGAAATAAATGTAAAGTCTTACTTTTCAGCCAAGATATTTAAATATTCTTAAATAAAGATGACTTTTTTTAGACAAGTAAAAATTATTGTTGTGTTTTCAGAAAAAGTAAAAAAAAAAAATTAAGTGTTTTTTTTTCCTTAGAACAAGCCAAATAAGCTGCCAAGTGCGTAAGCTATTATTAACCTTAAGATGTTTTTGGACATAAATGATGCTAAATCATCTTTGCTAGTTTTGCAGTCATTCAGATGATTTCTGATTTAAAACTGTGTCTGTATCTGTCTGTGTGTATATTCAGTCGCTCTGTTTAAAGTTTAGCACAGCAGATGTTGTGAATATTCGCCAACACAAACTCCTGTATATACATATAATGTAAATGCTGCAGTTCTCAGTATAATGACCCCTTGTGTATACACATCTGGACGTATACACGCGCACACACATACACTTAGCTTCCTCTGTACATACTAATATTCAGGCTCCCCTGCTTGTGCTGCAAAAACAAGCAGCTCCCATTAGAGGCCTGGAATAATGGCTCCATTTTTCTCTCTTACTCTCCCTCTCTTTCTGTTTCTTTTTCTTTTTTTTCTGTGAGACGGGCCATTCTTTACATCCTATGAATACTGCATAAAGCTAGCCACGCGCCTACTAGTCCTCCGGGGCCTTCCCCAGACACAGGCGGGCAGGCCAAGGCCCTCTCAAAGAGCTCTCTCGCCTTTATTCTCGTGTAAAGCGTTCACACACAGCCTACGGACTGCTCAGAATTGAAACCGGCAGAGCCGAGTTCACTACACACAGTGACGTGCAGGACAGGTTTGGCCAATTCTGTGCAAGTTTGTCTTAAGGCCACGCATACATATTTATGCGCCCACATTGCACATGAATGAAAACGGACTTATATTTATTGAAGCTACTAAACTGCTTATATTATCCTCTAAATCTCAACTGGAAGCTGTAGAATTCCTCTGCATGAAAACACTGACTGCATATGGTCAATAGAAATCCATAGAGAAAAAAAATGCTGCATCTGTCATGAGGTACAAAAGCTAATATCTTCACCTATTCACTCCTAAAGGGTACATATTAGTTCCATGAATCTACATATAAGTACTTTGCACGTACAAATTACAAACATCCCACTTCTCCCGGAAGGTCCGGGTCAGGGCAAATGAATCATTTTAGGTTGGGATGCCGGAATTTATACCCGTAAGTGAAACAAATTGGTACCCACAGAATAAACTTTTCCCTCTCAATTTGGCCTTCGTTCAAAATCCTGAGAAAAAAGTCAGATATGTGGAGTAAGCATATTATGCCCTTTTTCTTAAAAGACTGAGTTTTCATTTCCCAGTTCTGTTTCTACCACATAATTTAAAAAGTAAAAGCAAAAAAAAACTATTTATCTTAAAATTCTGACGTTTATTTTAGGAGTTATGAGTATATATCTCATAATTAGTACTTATCTTTGCAGATATTTCTTTCTTTGTCTCTTACAGTATGGCTGTTGAATTGCAGGTAGCAGAAATTAAAAAATCCATAAGAAATGCAAAAAATATACATAATGGGAATGTCAAGAATATTTGGTTTGTCTTTTTGTTGTCATTGAAGTAAACTGTTAAAAGACGACTTATAAATCTTGCAACATAGTCTCATTGGAAATACCAGCCACTTCATACATTTCTGCAAAACTGAAAAACCGTACCTATACGTATGAATCACTGCACTGTTAAAAATTACAGTATTTTTCTACACTCTACTGAAATTACAGTATTTCTGGCAGCTGGTTGCCAGTAACTTACTGTAGATTTAAATGTGTTTTACTTACTGGCAACAGTTTGATCAAATAAAAATGAACATAGCAAGTCTTTATCTTTACAGAATTTATTAGAAAATAAAATAATAGCTTCATGCAAAGTATTTCTGGGAACCAATATCAGAAAAAAAACGATGAGAAAAAAGTTGATGAGGATTTCTGGTTCGCAGAATGCTGTGTATGAGGCTGTTTTTAATTGAATGAACAGTTCAACTAAACATTTAATAGAAAAATTAAGAATACAGGCAAGTTACACAGAGATCGTTAGAGCTGAGTGAGTCCACTTTCGTATGTACGAGTGCTGTGTGGCTGAAGAGTTTCAGGTGGCGGTGATCAGTACATCAGGTGAGAGTGAGCGTAGGTGACTGGGTGAAGGTGGAGTCTGGTGTGGATGTAACACTCATAAAGTGAGTATCACTGACCATCTCGCTTCAGTTTTGCTTTTATTACTGTTTTTTACATTTAAATGAAATTATTGATTGAAGCTTTTCAATGCTTCTTTTCAGCAAAAAAAGTCTGCTGAATTGGCCTTTTCACTTGACTATTACAGAGACTCCAAAATGTAGGGTTGAAAGTTTGCCTGTTCTATCTTACTTTATAATGAAATCATTTTGCTTGGATATTGTTGTTAAAAAATGCAAAGACAAGCAAATGTTTTTCCTTTTATTCACAACTTTTATTCCTTTTCACACAAAACTATGATTTACAGCTACAGTTTTTGATTAATTAAGGCTAATGTTCACACAATTTGTTGCAGAATGTTATAACTTTAAAACATTTTAACATCCTGCACAATTTGAAAACTGATACTTTTGAACGTTTAAGTATACAGCCTTACAGTGGGTACGGATTTTTTTTTAGACCCCCTTAAATTTGCCACTCTTTGTTATATTGCTGCCATTTGCTAAAATCATTTAAGTTCATTTTTCCCCTCATTAATGGTCTCCCCATATTGACAGAAAAACACAGAATTGTTGACATTTTTGCAGATTTATTAAAAAAACAACTTGAAATACCACATGTCACGCCCCCCAGGCATTCCATGTCCGTGTGATCTGTGTTTTTGTTTTCATTCAGTCTCCCTCGTGTTCTCCT
>JAUMHG010000043.1:4271682-4290152 GCA_032359395.1 Enteromius anoplus | reverse complement strand
TTTTTCTTTGTTTTATTATTAAAACCCTAGTTAATTTAGTTCTGCCTCCGTGTCCTGCCTGCCGTGCCCGTGCCTTTACCTTGCTCGCAAGGAGAGCGAGAGCGCGAGCTCTGTGCGCGCCTCGCATTCGTTACACCACATTTACTCAGTATTTAGTAGAAGCACCCTTTTGATCTAATACAGCCATGAGTCTTCTTGGGAAAGATGCCACAAGTTTTGTTGTAAAGCCACGTTATTTAAGCTGTGTGCTTAGGGTCATTGTCTTATTGGAAGGTAAACTTTCGGCTCAGTCTGAGGTCCTGAGCATTCTGGAGAAGGTTTTGGTCCAGGATATCCCTGTACCGCATTCATCTTTCCCTCGATTGCAACCAGTCGTCCTGTCCCTGAGCTATCCCTCCGATAGCTCAGTTTGGCCGGATGGCCAGCTCTAGGAAGAGTTCTGCTCATCATAAATGTCTTCAATTTAAGCATTATGGACATACTAAATAGTGTTTTTTGGAAAATCTAACAATGCACACAGTTTTTAGGTGAAGGGTCAGTGTAGGGCACATACAGTTTGTACAGTATAAAAACCATTACGCCTATGGAGAGTCCCCATAAATCACAAAAGCCAACATGCGTGTGTGTGTGTGTGTGTGTGTAAAAATATACATGTTTCCATATAATTCATATATGTATCATAAGACAGGGCCTTCCCATGTGCTTTATTTCCTCTGAGCTGAAAGTCTTAAATAGAGATGGAAAGAAATATGCAATACCTAAGCAAAGCTACAACCTCCCATATCTAGGTAAAAATCATACTATTGTAAGAAATCCCACTGAGTGAGTGATTGGAAACATGAACTGCAGCTACATTACAAGGTAAATAATATTGTAAACTATATATACACACATGCATACAGTTCTTTGCTTGTCTTTGTGATTCTTTCATGTCATCTGTATTTATTTTGACTGTTTGAACAGACTACATTTGTTTCCAGAGAGAGAGAGGCAGAGCAGTGCTACACCAGCGCAGATGTAACACATCAGTGAGCGGCAGATTTGATTGTGTGTGATGGCCCTGAGGTTGTGAGACGCTAGAGAGGCGTGTGCCACAGATACATGAGGTCATCAATTTACGAGACAGACTTTATTTGTCCGTTTCCTTTTCTTTTCTCCCACTCTCAGTTTTTGCCCATGCACGTAAACACACGACACAAGCACATCTCTGCACCTCATCGGCGCTCTCTTTCTCTTTTATTTATTTGAATATGCATATGAGTTATGTGTTATTCATAAATCACAAACAGGCTTTTTTATATATTTCCAGTAGGTCCAGTAGGAGATCTGATTGGACTGAACTGACGAGATGGATCATTCCTACTGGACAATATGTTTTCATATCTTCAGTAAATTCATCTTAATAGATCAGAAAAAATATTCACTATTATTAGTGTATTTGTTTTTATTACCTGAAAATAGTAGGTGCATCATTCCTGTAAACACTAACTTTAAAAAAATCCAAATAGTATTTTGTAATATTTATTTAATAGTGCCATGGCGACATTATCAGCTCTGGTAGAAATCCATTCAATTTCTTGTTATTGTGCAAGTAATTGATTAATAAAAAGAAGTCCCTGAAGTCTGAATGCCCTTTATTAGAAATTCATACTTAAAATACAAGCATGTTCATTTCTTACAGCTCCCGCACGGCAGGAATGACCCATGAATGCTTTTGTGAAAGTGCTACGAACAGCCTTCTATCTGTAAAATATGACAGACAGAGAGAGAAGGAGAAAGAGAGATGAATTGGAAGCAGGCTGAGAGGGGCGGAAAACAGCTCTTTCATTTTCTGTAGTGAGGACTTGGCTAAAACATGGTAAATCATGGCCACGGGACAGCAACTAGGAATGCCATTGACAGGATATAAAACATTGCATGTACTCCGCTGGCTCTCACTCATTCCATACACACACACACACAAAATCCCGCTGTCTGTGTTCCACATAATGAAGAGACCATCTACCATCTCCTCTCGAGATGGAATAGAGAGTTAAATGGAAGTGGGAAGAGAGAAAGGATGGGGGAAGGGAAGGAGAGATAGACGGATGTGTGGAGATGGAGCGATGGGTAAATCGACACATACAGGAAGCAGAACCAGATTGATTATCCCACACAGGAAGTAATTCTGTTCTGCATTCTATAAATGAATTCACTCCTAAAAAAATATTCGGTAATGACAACACTGTTAAAATTAAATCCTCACTTAGTGTGTAGAACCAAACTAAACTCTTGTTTTTTGGAATGACAACCGCATTTCAATACATTTCAAAACAACTCTGTGTGTGATGACAGTACTGTTTTTGCCATCTCCCAACTGTACACAAGACACACAGAAGTTAACAGTTTTGGTTGTTTTGGGAGAGACTGGCAAATGTTAGTATTATTTTGTCTGATAATGGAATAGTTAATGTACTCATAATGCCCAATAATGTACTCATCTCTTAGCCATCCTAGCTGTATATGACTTTCTTCTTTCAGATGAACAGTTTTGAGTTTTTTTTTTTTTTAAATGTATCCTGGCTCTTCCAAGCTTGGTTATGCTGGTGAAAAGTGCCCATTATTTGTACAAACTATATATATCCATAGTAAAACTAATGTATATGCCTCCAGTGGGTTAACAGATGTTTTCTGAAGCAGATTGATGGGTTTTTGTGATAAAAAAAAAATTCTATTTTTAAAATTATGACTCAAATCACTGACTTCCGGCAGCGGCTGTATGCATGTTCACAAGAGAGTCACTTTCCGGCTTCTTGGCTGATTCTAGACTAGACGTATTGTATGACATTGTTTACATCATACGTCGAGTCAGAGGTCATAATTTCAAAAATATAAATATTTTTATTTCAAAAACCCATCAATGTTTAAGAAGACATGTGTTAAGCCCCCGGAGGCATATAGTTTAGTTTTACGACTAATATATATGGTTGATGGAGCTTCAAAATAAAGGTCACTATCCATCATTAAATTTTTTATTAGTCATTTTCTGTTTTGATATATTTAAAGGGCTCAAATGATGTTGCTAAAAAGAACATTATTTGGTGTAATGCCAGGCCCGGCCCTAACCAATGTGGCGCCCTAGGCAAGATTTCAGGTGGCGCCCCGTTGCATCGCAGTAAATTCCACCGCTAGTGTACATGTACTCATAAGAAACTTAATAGCTTTGTCTTGGACATTATTTTATTTAAATAAAACAATTGCACATTCAAAATGTTTAAAAGAAAGAAAGAAATAAGTACAAAAAAATTAACTGAACATAATATAAATAGCTTACATTAAGTATTAGATTTAAATAGTACAAAAATAATAAGTGTAAACAACTGACATTATAAATACAAAATAAGATATTAAAGAAATGAGCATTTGCCTGAGGAAGGGATGATGGTAGTTACATTACTATTTTCCATAACTACTAGGCCCTTTCATAACATTAGCTGATGTTAAAACTAACAGTTTACGCTAGCTATTTAGTAATTAGCAAACCATGTTATGCTAATGTTAACTCCCTGAAGGTGACGGTCATGTTTTTTTTTTTCTTATCAGTGCAAAAGACACTAAAAATACTCTGTTGACTTTGGTCAAAAAAGTACACTATTGTTTCTCCTCTAAGCCCCGCCTCCTGAAACCGGTCGAAGTGAGGTGTGCTTTGATTGGCCAGCAATCCAGTGCATTGTGAATGGCAGTTTAGTAGCGCTTTAGAGTGGGCGGGATTATTCACGTGTCGTTATAGTTGCGCCGCCTCTACTGCAGTGACATCATCGTTAATGCACCACAAACAAACACACAACAATGGAGTATTTTTCATTCCGCGTCGCCCCATCAAGCTCTCGCTGGATCCACTCCTCAGTTATCAACGAGAGGAACGTCTGTACTTCCTCAATAGACCACGAAAAAGCCATTTTTGGCTGATACAGAAAAGTGCGTTTCTTCAAACAAAACAGTTGCGTCCGATCCTTCGCTGGCTGTGCTGATTTAAATCTAGCAGGTCTGTTGTGTCTCGTGTCGCAAGTTCAGTGACGCAGTAATGACGATTTTCTCTGGCTAATCAGTGACCAGCAGAGTTTACACGTCATATTTTAGTAACAAAAGTGGGCTGTACTGAACTGTGCCGTACCGTACTATGCAGTGGAAAAGCGCCATAACAGAGTGCCAGACTGTCCTTGCAGAGGTAGAATTGCCTCACTTTATAGTCTCTGTGCACAGCCAGCATAGGCTGCTCTGCAGGTTTTAGGAATCAGTTCCCCGTAAATTCACTGAACACACCTATTTGGGTTGAACTGTTCTGGAACAGTGTCAAATTTATATTTAAATTCATCATCTAAAATATTTTTATTGCTGGAATAAAATCTGTTGAATCTCAATGTTTCCACACAAAGCACATTGTTTTAGGTTACATGACAAAACATTCATATTAGGGATGCACTCCAGTTATCACTGCCAAACCTTGTCACCGCAGTGTGCGTTTGGCCAAATAGTTCTAACATGCATCCAAACAACTGAGAGATCTGAGCTTTCAAGGAATTAAACAGTGCGGTTTGTTTGCTTTCATTCCAAATGAGTCTGAAATTTCATTCGAACCGAGAGCCTGAGAACATCAAACCTCTCAATAAGCTTAACGGCACCCATGATTTCTCTTTTCTCGTTGAATATGGGGAAACTATAAAAATGTAATCAATACGTTCTAAATCAAATTGGTTTTCATATTTGTTCCTTTCAAAATATAATGTGCAATCATGGAGTGCATGGGCCTGCAGTCTGATTTATTTGATTACTTGGGACAAAGAAGACGTCAGCCTTGTGTTTCATTGCAGGTCTGTTGAGTGATTGAGAGGGATGAGAATGAATGTTTGACAAAGAGTGAAATAAAGATGCTACAGAGACAAACACTGCCTGCCACACACATACACACACACATGATTCTTAGAGCAAAACACCATCAACAACCACAGCAGGGTGGAAAGCAATGAAACTGTTATTTTGTCTGAGACTTCATGGTCCAGATATATCACACTATCTAAAGCTAAACAATGTATACATATATTCATGATTCACATGCATTATTCACATGAGAGACCATTCCATGTGGTATATCGGCCATAAAGTCTTAATGCATTATTGCAAGTGTATATATGGCCATCATGTAGTAAAAGTGCAGTTGGTTCACCACTGACTAAAATGAATGTTTACACTCAGATGCCAGCATGATTACACATACACTTTTATCCAAATAAGTGAACAATATTATTCTATATAATTTGTACCATAATATAAAAATGATTCTTTGTTAATATATGGCAGTGTGTAACATCTTTTCAATATATTACTTCTTTAATACGAGATTTGAAAATAGTTTTATTTTATTAAAATACAATATTTCTTATAAGTAAATATCAGAATACATGAGTGTGTGATTATATTTATATATTTTTGATATTCCTGCTGGCTTTGTACATTTGCACCACTGACAAAGAAATAATTGGGCTATAATTTTAATTGTCGGTTTACTTTAACAGTGAGAGAGAGAATAACAACAACAACAAAAACGCATTTTAATAAAGTTATAAATTGATGTGCATTTTAATGAGTCAAGTATGTATGCGACTCATTAAACATGACTTGGTAATTGTAACTGGTGCCAAAATCCTTGTTGGCAATCACAAAGGGTCAGACGTTTCGTGTAGCTGGCCACCAGGTTTGCACACATCCCAGGAGGGATTTTGTCCCACACCTCTTTGCAGATCATCTCCAAGTCATTAAGGTTTCGATGCTGACATTAGGCACCCGAACCATCAGCTCCCTCCACAGATTTTCTATGGGATTCAGGCAACTCCAGGGCCATAATGTGCTTCTTTTTGAGACCCTCCTTTGTTGCCTTGGCTATGTGTTTTGGGTCATTGTCATGCTAGAAAACCCATCCACGGCCCTGTGTAGTTATGGCCTGATTCCTCACTGTTGACCAGTGAAATTCAATGAGGGAGATTTTGCATGGACCCCATTGACAGTTATTTTGTGCCCAGCTGCTTGGAGATGGTCTTGTGGCCCATTCCAGCCTTGTGGATGTCTACAGTCTTGTCCCTGATATCCTTAGACAGTGGTTTTATTTTACTAGTTATGTTAATGGGTTAAATGGGTCAAAATTTGTCACAGACATTCAACTCATTAGCTTTTGTTCCATATTCTCTTCTGGAACCTAATCTTGCTTTTACTGCCATGCATGTGACCCTCACAAACATGTCAGGTCGTTGTTTCACACTGCAGTTGTCGTCAATATCCCATCTCTACAGTAAACCTGTTTTCCGTTCTTCCTTGTTTTATTGTCACACTTTCAGAGCCGATGGGGAGAGAGAGGGAAGAGTGATTGATCCATCTCTGCGGTTTAGCATTAGCAGAGAGGAGAGATGGGATTGAGAGTTCAGTCTCTCTGAAGAGAATCAACTTCACTCTGGATTCCGAATTCTCAAACACAGATACTCAAAGAATTTAAAAGTAAGTGGTGAAGAGAGGGTCACCATTCCAACTTTCTTGTTTTTTCATAGATAGATTCAAGGAGTTTGACATCTATTTATCTATCTATCTATCGTTCTGTCGTTCTATTCTGTGTTGGGGTTAAGTAGTTCTGTTCGACCGCCAGTTGCACCTTAGCGAAAGAGCAACTTCAGTAACAATTGAGGCGTCTCTATGAGATGTGCTGTTACAGAACAACAGACCTTTGTAATCCCTGTCAAAACATGACAAGAGGCCATTCCACGTTTTGTTGAAGCAGGATTGTGACGCTGTGAGTTCTCACCCTGATCAGTGCTCCAGTTCCGAAAGGTAATATGACCCACAGGCGCAGAGCTGTCAAACCGACAATGAACAAAACACAGGGATAACTTTACAAATGTAACCTGATATTAAACATTTGGGTTTCTTTGGGAAAAAAAGTCTCTTATGCTCACCTAGGCTGCATTTTGATCACAAATAAAAATAATAATTTAAAGAAATTAAATAACTGTTTTAAAAGGCACATCCTGATTTTGCTGAGTTAGATGTGATCCTAGGTCAGCATGTTGTTGACCCCTAAACAACATTTTGATTCCCAAATTTAGTTTTGACCATATCTCTACACCTAAACATAACTTAACCATGAGTAATTCCTAAAATCAATGGAAATAATAGATGAATGATACTAATGTACAAGCACCAAACACTGATTGTAAGCCTAAACTATAAACTGGTTCTTCAACTGGTTAATCACAATGTTTGTCCAGGGTCAACAAAGATGTCGATACCGGAACATGCAGCACTTGGTAAAGTCCAGCCCAATTTTACAGCAATTTGTACATACAGTATTTCACGAGGTGGCTTATTCGAACTCAAAATTCATATGTTTTTTGCTAAATTGTATGGATTTTACGAGTTGCCAATTCGAATGAATTTATACGAATGACCTACACCTAACCCCTCCTTCCCCCTAAATATACTGTACATACACTGGGGTTTAGACACTGGGGTTTAGAGAAAAAAACACCTTGTAAAATATGAATGAATTGGTCATGAGACTGTGATGGTGCTTAAAAATGTACTGTGCTAATTTGCTGCTTAAAAAAGCATTTTATGTTATTATCAATACTAAAAACATACTGTATGTGCTACAGTATGTAATATTTTTTTATGGAAACCATGATATATTTTTACAGGATTCTTTGATTCAAAAGAACTGCCTTTCTTTTGCCTTTAGTGTCACTTAAGATCAATTTAATGTGTCCTTTATGATTATAATTAAAAGATCTTGATGATTCAAAACTTTTGAATGCTAGTCTAAAAACTTGCAAAAATGCATTATGCGCTGCTTTACTGTCAACATGAAAATATTGTTTTAATATTTAATATTGTATTTGAAGTTGTAAATGCTTTTTCATGACATTTAATATTTCCTCTTTATTTATAGAAAACAAACTGCTTTTCATCTCTATTGTACTACTGTAGTTTTTGAACATGGCATTGTGCACTATAAAGAACATTTATGTTACCCATTTTTAAAATACCTTACACAGCTTCGCACAGATTTGAGTCGATGCTAGTTGCTACAAGCCCTGAGTCAGTCTGAAGATTTTCGATAGCAGGAAATCATATGGTGTGTGTGTGATTGGTAAGTTTATATCAGCTTCAGGCTATGATTCAATCCAATCATAGGATGTCCAACTTGTTTGTTATTTTGAGTCAATTTTGTAACATTTTACGAAGTCTCCACAGACGTGTCTGCGAGCTTGTTGTGTTCAGAATGCCTCAAAATTGTGTGCTGTTTTTCAGCTTTAAGTTGCTTTAGATAAAAGTGTCTGCTAAATGTTGACGTTAAAAATGCCAAGGTGTGAATTTGGGCCCTTAAATTGGATGGATATCAAGCAGGTTCAGTATTTGGCTGCTCAGAATCAGCAGTCAGCCCCTCCTGGTAAATCTTGTAACTACACCATTTGGTTTCGCATTGGGAGGCAATCAAGAATTAGCTGGTGTAGTCATTTTTTTGCAAGCCACAAATGCATTGAAAGTATTTAGCTATATAGTAGATGTTTTGCAAGAGCTGGGCTGTTTTGGAGGCTTCTAAAATGCGAAATATATTTGTTGCTGTGAGAAGCCTTTCGACATCACACTTAGGAAGGGTTTGTGTCCTTTCTGGCATCAGTCAATCAGCATCATGATGTCATTTTGGCTATATAATGATTAGTCACGTGACATTATTTAGCTCATGCAAAAACAACTGCATGAGCAAATGCTGGGTTAAATACAACCCAGCTGAGTAAAATTTGGAGCACCCTGCTATTGGGTTGTTTTGACCCAGGAGGTTGGGTTAAGCATTTAACCCAAACACTGGGTTTGTCCATATTTAACCCAGCATTTTTAGAGTGAAGGGTACAGTATGTATTTTCATAGGCATTGAGGTGAATGTACAACTTTTCCAGGTATTACTTGTTTAGAATTTAATATTTTAGGATGAAGATTTATAAAATTAATCCTATTGACTTAAATTAATTCAGTCATTTAATGCAGTGCAATATTACATGAAATCTAATTACATTTTTTTTTTTCTCTTCTCCTCTCGTTCCTTATAGTCTTGATTAACAATATGTGTGATCGACATAAATCTGTGTGTGTGTGTCCTCACTTCTATCTGTCTGAGAGCCCCTTGTGCCCCCGCTGCTGGATTTGGGTTAAGTGAAAATCACCCACCACTCGTCACACAGAATCTATCCCACCCTCCTGGTTAATATGGCTTTTATTCCATTTCCATTTTCATGGAGTCATTTTGCCCCTCTTTTATAGAAGGTCATAAAATATATAGTGAATTTTTTAAGCATTCTGCATAACATTTACATTTTCTATTGTATAGATGTGATCAGGGGAAGGAGACTGAATAAAACATTCATGTCAGAGGCCATTTCTTCAGTGACATTTGAAGCTGTATCTATCATCGCTCTCTCTCTCTCTCTCTCTCTCTCGCTCGCTTAGTGCAGGCAGGGGGACAAATGATGGTGTGGTGTTTAACGGCGGCCTCCGCGAATAAAATTCCTACTCTCCTTTCACGTTATTGCCCGCTGGCTAGTCGATGAAAACACATTTTCCAGAGATAAGAGAAAAGTCAAATAGAAATGTCGCTTAGTTGTGTGTGGTTTGCGTGTGTTAGTGTGTGTGGGTTTGTGAAAATTGAAACGTGTCAGTGAAAAATACACATTTCAAAGATTCACCTTCTTGCTTGCATCACGTAACAGTAATGCAAAATGTCCAATGCCATCATTTCACTTAGCAAGGCCTTTGTTGCGGTTTTACTTTTAACACACTGAAAGGAAACACAAAACTAAGTGCATGCATGCATGATGAAATGAAAAGCAATGCTAGAAATGAACATTTTAGTTAGTAACTTAGTTAAAGTCATCACATATATGAACCATATTTTGCAATCACGGCAAATGACTGTAACATTTGCCACAAAAAGCATACCAGAGATGTGAACTGATTTGATTGGTCTGAATGAGCAGAGTGGTCAAGGCAAATATTTAAGTGGCTAAATGAGAAAATTATAAGGACTTGTGTAATATAAAGAGAATTTTGACCAGATGGTTTCTTTCCATTTAAATAAATCCTTAAAAGAATCTAATTTCAAGTTAGGATCAATCATAAGCACAAAATATGCAAATGCATTATCTATAATACACACACACACACACACATATACACACCAATAGAGAGAGAACCTTACATTACACATGTTCATTTGGTTATGTGTTAAACAAAAACCACAACTGCAAAAAAGTACATTTAAAAAAATATAAAGCCGTCTTTTTGAGTGTCTATATTGCTTATGAGAAACGATATATGCAATTATTCTTTAGAGCACTAATCTAATTTGTCTCTCTCTCAAACAATAAATGGTTCAATTGAGTTTTAGCAAGAAAAGTTGCTTTTAATGTTATGTTATTTATCATTTCTTATTTTGACACCCACAAGTCAAACGCCCCTCACATTCACTTTAACACATTGCTACGCAATGATGCATTTCCTTTAGTGTAATGTCATGTTAAAATTAAATCAGAAAAACAGTATTAAACGGCAAGAGGTTTCTTTGGTCTCAATTTTGTTGTCAATTCATGCAAGGATTTCTGACATTGTAATTGCTTTAAAAAAAAAAGTGGCTAATTTTACCTTTTACTCAGTCATACATAGAAAACTTAGCAAAAATGTCTTCATTTTGACAGTAACAAAGACCCAGTTTTCTCTATCACACACACACACGTTGAAGTAAATCTTGGTTCCTCCTTTAAAATGCAACCCAAATAAACACGTCCTCCAGGTACTTTAGGTCCTCTCAGGTTTGATTAAATCAATGCACTAAAATGCAACAAAGGACACTGCAGAAAGACGCGAAAATAAGCAGCAGAAGAGGGTCTCTCTTCTCCACGTGTGAACGCATATCATGGCAGACTCTTCTGAGGGAGGGGAGGAGTAACCACACACACATTTACACACACACACACACACACACACTCGCTCCGCCATGCTAGTACGGAGGCTATGCTCTCGTCGCTGCTCTCTGACCCCAGTGGCAGTCTTTTCTTCCTCTACTGCGGTCTAGACTCACTCCCCCTCTCCGCCAGTCAGAGCGAGGCTCTCGCCGCCTGCCTGCGCCGCTTTTCCCGCGTCTCGCCGCCAGCTTCGCCGGAGGGTCTCCCAGGGTCGAGGGTCCTGCCCCTGGCCGGCTCCGAGTGCCACCTCTTCGGCTACCGACATCTGCATTCCCCGGCGTGTATGGAGCAACATCTTTAGAGGTGGGCGAGAGAGAAAGAGGGTCTTCCAACCTCTTTTACTGTGTTATGCAGCCTGGAAATGTACGCTTAGACGGGGAGCCAGAAAAAAAAATAAGACACAAAAGGGTTAGAGGTGGCTTGTCATTGAGCGGCGGTGTCAGCGCGGCCACTCACCCAGGGAACGATCACCCTTCGCGGCAGGCGTGTTGGACGCATTTACGCGCGACTTTGCGTGTTTTTAACAAGAAATGTCTGGGATATTGTAGTCGGGGGTGATGTAGGTTCAACTTGGTCTCTTGTGCTCTCTGAGTGTAGAGTGTAGTCCGCACTTGAGGCTTGATTTGCAGCCTTTATTTTGATCGTTCCCTCGCATTGTTCAGCCGGAAGCGGTAGAGTTGTGCGCAAATAAATATCACGCGGGCGTTTACACGTTATATTTTAAACGCAAGCTTTTTTTACGCAGCTACGATAGTGGTTGCATGCTAGCTGAGGTGAGAAAAGCGATTTTTTTTTGGCTAGATACGTGGTTCAATGATGAATATTGTTTCATGCGGAAATTGAGCATTAAAAAAAAAGATGTTTGATTTACGTTAAACAAATTAACGTTAGTATGTCACCTGCAGAGTTATTTGTAATTTACTGAAGGAGTTAAACTTGAAAAAAAAAAACTTAATGAAAAACCGATATCCTATAATGTGCGTGATAATACTTTTCAATTAAGTTCAAATGAGTGTAATTATAATTATGGTTATTTGTATGCAACTAGTACTGTAACGTTACTGTAGATTTAAATACAGAAAGCATAACTAACTATAGTGTGTTACAGTTAATGTGGGGAAAAAAAATTAAGTTATTGCTAACTTGGCAATACAGAAAACAAGATTCATAAATTAGACAAGACTCATAAATTATTCATAAACTTAAAAAAAAAACAAAAAAAAAACATTGAATTGATTGACAGAATACTACTGACTAATTCTTGCATGTCCAAGTCTACAGAACAAACTGCAAGAATTCAGAATTAATTTGCATCACATTTTAAATTCCTGCAGTCTTGCACACATTTGCATATGTCGTGTTTTAGTTAAATAATATGATTTTCACACACCTTGTGTGTAATGTGTCGAGAGAGCACTCTTTGCTCAATTTTCGGAAATGTACAAGGATGGGTTGCCTCAGTAAATGATGTCTAGCAAGGTGTCAAAGCTAAATCTAGTGCGGTATACCAGTATTTAATCAAAAACACAAAAACGTACATCGTGGCGTGTGTTTCTGTGCAGAATCAGTGATTATTACTTATGCATTAAGTAATGGTCATTGTAATTATTTCCCATATGCATTAATGTCTTTATTTGTTTTTATATGTAAATATTTTTCCAAGAATAAAATGCACAGTGACCGCAGCTTGCTCTACAGTTTCTAAAGTAAATAT
Source organism: Enteromius anoplus (assembly GCA_032359395.1). Lineage (NCBI taxonomy): Eukaryota > Metazoa > Chordata > Actinopteri > Cypriniformes > Cyprinidae > Enteromius > Enteromius anoplus. Next base: position 4,277,402 of record JAUMHG010000043.1, on the reverse strand, counting down.
GTCATAGCATCTTTTTAAGTAAGTGAATGAAAGTTGTTTTAGAAGGTTAGATTTTGTAGTTGGTCTCTCTGGAGAGGCTGCTCACCTCTCCGTTTCTCAGCTTTTTTGACAAGTTTTGTTTTCAGCACATTTGCTCAGATTGGGTAGGGTTTTGGATTATAATAATGTTATATTGATCTGTCATTCATCCGTAATTAGACACTGTGTTAAAGTATTGTTTAAGTTTGCAGCTCGAGCTCATGTTGTCGAGTGTAGAGCTGATTCTGAAGAAATGGACTAGTGATCAGCATATATATATATATATATATATATATTTTTTTTTTAGTTTTTATGATATAAATATAAAACATATTATTATAAATTGTAGTTTAATTATTATGCTTGCCAATCATAAAAATTGATATACACTGTAAAAATAATTTAAATATTCTGCAATACAACTGCAGTTTAGTCATTTCCATGTATTCATTTGTTTTTCTTATATATTACTCATACAGTTACTTTATGCAATTGATTTCACATCATCATCTTTTTTTTCGGTCCCTCAATCTTTACAGATCGTATCTCGGCACTATCAAGGGTTCTTTTCGGCGTTTAAGTGGTGGTTCTGAAGGATGCTGACTGCGTGGGTCGCTCCAGGGTCCTGGTGAAGTGTCTCATGTGTCACGTGGAGAAAGAATGGCCCACGGAATGCCGTCACAAGGCAAAGTGACCATCTCGGTGGACGAGTACAGCTCCAACCCCACGCAGGCCTTCACACACTACAACATTAACCAGAGCCGCTTTCAACCGCCACACGTGCATATGTGAGTAACAACGGACAAATGCACAGATATATAGTTCTGTTTGCTTTTTTCTTTTTATGTTTGAAATTAGAAAATGCATCAGTTCATACTTTATTCCTGGTGACTGTCAGGCTCGCAGTATCACAGAGCCTTATATGTCTAACATGGTGTTTGTTCCTGAATAAGCAAACTTTGTAATAGGTTTGGACTGCATCAGACACAAGATACCTTTAATAGCATAATGGCCTACGCGGGTCAGACAGAAATAGACAGTTACGATTACGGTTTTCGGGCTCTTGGTTTTTATATCGACCTCAGCTGTGGCACAATATTACATATTTTAGGTGAAACGTACACAGGGTTCTGTGTCAAATACATTTTCATGCACTGCATTATGTGCAATATAAAACCCGGATTGTTCACTCCATGTGTAGCGGTTTGTGGTTTGGAGGGAAAAGTCTTTACTTGCAGCATTATTCATTTTAGGGTATGGTCGTCCGGACTGTTGAATATGATGATGGTAAAACTACTACTGCAGCATGCTGGTGTTATTACAAAAGCATTTACATAATTTCAATTCTTATTTCCTATTTGATAGGCTGATCATTTTGCAGGATCCGTATAAACCGAGCCATTTTAACACAGCAAGTGTTTTTGCGAGCTGTAACATGATGAAGATTAAAAAGGCTGTGATTCCTTTCTGGTATCAGCCCTGCTTCGTCCACTGCTTTCTCCTTAATCACCTCCTTGCTTATAGAGCAGTGTGTTCTGGGAAGGCAAAGGCTTGTTTAGATTCGGGAGATAATGATCGTGTTTACCAGAGGCTAGCGTTGCTGGACATAAACACACACAACTGCACATTTGCACATTTGCTTGAAGAAACGCGGGGACGTTCAGAAAAAGGCCATGTTTTTGGTTTCTAGTCAGCATGCACTGTGATTTGCTTTGCTTTAAAGCTGCATCTACCTGACCGGGCCCTTAAAGTCGGCTTGAAATATAAAAATAAAAAGATCTGTGCGTTTTATGGGAGGAAAAGCGGCAGCTGCCTGAATTTCACTGTAAAAAAACAAACAAAAAAACACGCTAGCATATTTACAGTAAGCAATTTTCTAGATGAAATAATGTTAATATACTAAATTACTGAAATCAGTTTTTACCTTTATGGTATACTTACAGCCACTTTAAAAACATCTGCGGTTAAGTCTAGATGTACATTAGGGATTTACGTCACATGACTAATAAGAAAAATAAAGAAGAAATGTTTATGTGTGCATGTGTATGACTTCAGCATCGTGAAGTTTAAGATGACTTCTCTTAGAAGTTCTCCTTTGTAAATGGATACAACAAAAAATATGAAGGCTTTGCTGTTGTCCATGGGATGTTTTTGTGGTTTTGCAGTTCCACGATAGAGTTTGCAGTAAAATCTAAAAGCCTGCTGCTAAGTACGAAAGACGCTTCAGGGAAAGATTCTTAATATCTATATATATATATATATATATTTTTTTTTACTTTGGAGTAATAAAGATGAATTGGAGCACCGCACCAGGAACATGCTATAACAAACCCGGCTCAGTTTGGATTTCACGCTGACTTCATGCAGCCCTCGTGTAGGTGGTTTAGCAGGGAATTTCGTTACGCTACACAGTAGACGTTGTGTCTTCAGACGATCGTGGCCGTGACCCAGTTATACGCATGGCCCCTGTGCATCGACAGCAATTACCCTCGTTAAGGCTCACCAACGTGACCTCGGGAGTCAGAGGAAGACTTAGGAAGAAACGTTTTTGTGAAGCACTCTGGCCAAGAAATACACGTTTGTCAGTTTTGGTTCCCTCCCCTTGCTTTTAGGCACCTGTGTGTGTGTGTGTGTCGTCCTTTTTCTGCTCTTGTTTGCATGGAACAAATTCACAGCAACAGAAAGCATATGCTCTGGTGCCAGTCATGTCGTTTCAACTAGTGGAGCCTGTGTGATTTTTAGGGAAGATTTTATGGAAAGCACATGCCAAGCACATTGTTTAGCTAATTCTATATCCAAATCTGGCATGACTTCATGACTTTAATTTTTCAGCAGCACTCGGTTAAAACTCTCCTTCTCATCCGCAAAGATTCTCTTTCAGCCTCAGATTTTGCTGTAAGATGTATAGTTAGTTGAGTATCTAAGTTACCAAGTTGTGATTTGATCTTTTTTTTGCGTTTATTTGCATACTGCATATTTAAATTAATTTTTTACGCCTTTTTACCCACATAGCTGGCTTTGCACTGGTTAACGTAACATTATATGTTCTTTTTTTTTTATAAAAAAAACTGATGCAGCATTTATGCAAACCAAAGCTCAGATCCTAAATTACTGAAGGCTTTAACTATTAGTTTGCTGCCTTGTAAGCACTGCTAGTCTAGTCTAGTTATATTCTTTATCCACTGCCTTTCCTGCATCCTTTTTTATTTGTTCCCCCTCTATCTTCTTTGTGATTGAAATCGGTTGTTCACCTGCTCCCTCATTACCCCTCCTCCCCACAGCCACCTTCCACCTGAAATTGGTTGTTGCCTTTTTTTCTTTTTAACCTGATCTAACAGAAATAACCGAGCACGGCCTGGCAGCTCCTGTGCCTTTATTTCTTCAGCCCTCTTTAATAAGAGCGTAATTGATCTTTGGCTCCGTTGCCCTGCTCTTTAATGTGCACATGTTCGGGGCCTGAAAATACTCGGCTGTTCAATACAAAGTAGATTGATTGTTAAATCACAATGAGAAAATGGGGGGGAAAAAACAGTAGTCCAATTTTGGATAGATTCATCAATGTGATAATGATTTAAGTAGCGAATGTCAATTCGCTGTCAGAATTGAACGTGATTTATAAAATACCAAGAAAACATGCAGCATGTCTAATGCAGTCCGATTCAGAAGCAGATGAGTCTTTTGAGCTGATCAATATTGACCAGTGTTATAACTCTTAATTAATCTTTCCAAAAGAGTTACTGTTTGGAATCAATCTGTCAAACTGTTCCCTCAAACACGAAATGAAGCATATTTAGTGTACTTAATGTTTACAAATTAAATTGCTATCATTACTAACATGATTAATTAAAATAAATAAATGAATTAGTTTCGCTAAAATATTGTGCACTTCGTTTGTAAGTCTTCCTCTTTCTTTTCTTTCTTCTCTTTTTTTTTTCATTGTGCGTCTCTGATCGGCTAGCCTTGTTAATTTCCCAACTCTTGAATAATTAAAACGCTCATAAAAGTGCGAAGCGTTTAAGAATTTCCACTCGCCGTCCGTTTCATCCCAGCCACGGGAAAGAAGAGGGCCCTATTCGTTTTGAGCTAAACGAATGCAGCATGCTTTCTAGCACACAAACAAACCACAGACTTTTGTATCCGCTTTGAATTCAGTGTCGTTTGAATTACGGCACGTATTTATCTTGTCGTTGGTCAGGAGAAAGAAGAACATTGTTGCTTTGCGGAGTCTCCTTCTCTGTTTGTTTGAAAAAAAAAAAACGTTGCTTTTTTTCCCCCCGTTGATGAAAGGCATGCAGAAAATTCCTCTTCTGAAAGAATATACGGTGACTGGGCTGGTTCGGATGCATGTGTATACGAGTAGGTCTTTAGAGATTTATGTTTGGCACATTTATATTGTCGTTCTAAAGCGCATGAGTGACAAACGACAGGAATCGAGGGCTGTACGTACACTCGTGTGCGCATCCGTGTGCAATGCGTGTAATGAAAGTGCATGGGATTGAAAATATTGGAACTAGCGGGGCTTTGCATGGACTGTAATTGCGGTAAGCACTCTAGCCGGGCCTCCGTAATGCAGATGTCCCGCAGAATTAAATCAGAACTCTCTCTCTTTCCGGCTGTTCTTCCCGAAAGCTGAACTCTTTCTTTCTGGGGGATCTGTTTTAGCCTGAGTGTGTGTGTGTGCGTGGGAGGGTTACACAGGACTTCCCGAGGCCTTTGAAATGAGAGAACCCTTGATTAAACTCACACAGCTTCTGTCCGCCGAGGCAGCCACTGCACAAGGTCACCGGGGTCAAGTGACAATTGACATTGGGCAGGTCTGGGACAGGTCTGTACGTTTTGAAGTTTTTGTTTTTTTTAGCACAGGCGACCGTGCACCTCCTTCCAGACAAACGACTCCGTGGCCCGTACAGAGACTCAGAAGATCCTGCAGAATCGATTGGCTGGCGTTCCCCACTTCTGTCACAGATAAAGGACATCTGACTTTGCTAGTTCTGAATAGATTATTCGTTAAGATTAGATTGGTCTCATACGCTGCTTTAGAGTTCACGGTGGACTGCATTGCATGCTCTGTAACTTTTCCTTCAATTGGTTCTGTAAGATTGAAGGAACCTGTTTTATAAAAGCCACTTCAGGATTAACTGTTTCCGCTCTGAAGTCTGCTGTCTCAAAAACATTGAGAATCACAGAAAGAAAGGCATTTTATTCTTTGATTAGTAAACACTGGAGTATTGTGGAACAATATTGCATTGTAAAATAACTTTAATAACTTAAAAACATTTTTTTTTTTCAATTTTGAAATACAAGTTATCCCTGAGGTGGGAAAGCTGAATTTACAGCATCATTACTCCAGTGTCACATGATCCTTTAGAAATCATTCCAGTGTGCTGATTGGCTGATATAGCTTTTATTTAAAAAAAGAAATAACCATTACAATGTCATTTTTGATCAATTAAGCCTAATGCATTCTACCTGTATACAAGTATTCGTTCTAAACCAGTCCCGTCCAAATAGGGCTACAGTGTAATTCGGCTAATTATACACCCGCGCTAAAATATCAAGGTGAAAGTCATAATAGATTGTGTAGTATAGACCCAGCTCCCAACACAACTTTGTGAATACATTAACGGTGATATTTTTTTAGTGCACGAATAGAGTCTCACATTAACGCAGCACTAACCACAATATATTTATATATATATATA
>JAUMHG010000043.1:4207631-4219050 GCA_032359395.1 Enteromius anoplus | reverse complement strand
TGAGGTACTCCATATTGCACTTGCGATCGATATGATATGTCCTCATTCACTGCTACAAACTGATAGTGGTCAGATAAATATGATTTGAACCATGCTAGGGCACTTTTCTAAATATCTATTCAAAATATGTGACAGGGATGTTTAGACCTTTGTAAAACTGTTCAGTTCTGTGTTAATCTGTAGATCTTCCTGCGTGTGTAGTTTCTGTGTGGGCTTACATGTTACTGCATGTGTGTAAATGTGTATAACACAGCCTTCATAAGTCTGACTGTGCTGCCGGGAGTTTAGTATGGAGTGTTTACGCTCTCCTAATTGAAACCAGCCCTGCCGTTATTGTAATCTGGATTTCATTTGGGCCTGACTTGACTCACCCATGAAATAATGAACTAAAATCTGGGGTAAGAAGAGAACTGTTGGGTTCCTTTGTTACCCACTTCCTCATTGCTCATGTGTTGTGCATTATCAAAGAAATCACTGTAATATTATTTTATTGTTTCAATTATGATTAAAAGATTAGCCATATCTGGGCTGGAAAATGAAAACACCCCAGCTCATGACTGTCCTGTTCACTTACAAATGCACACCCTCTCTGAAGCTTAGAGACATTACATGGCCTCATTACATTAGAAAAAATGACTCTCCAAGGAATTCCATGATAAATGCATCACTATTTTGAGCGACAGTATATTTTTCTTTTGTTGTGTCAAGATGAACTATTGACCCTCTTTTCCTCATACACTCATCCACACACAACAAAGAGATGAATGCCGTTTACTCTGTCTTTTTACATTAGAAACACAAGCAGTGACCGCCATGACACTTGCTTTTCTTTGTTTTCCATATTTTTAACTAACTGCTTTTTTCTTGATTTTATATATATAGATATATATGTGAATAATTAATCAGCAAAAACAAATAACCCAATTTTTAACAATTGTCAAAAATCATGTTTTTTGTGCATTCCAGTTAATCCAATACATGAGATATATGTCCAACATCTTCAAAAAATAATGATCAGATCAGTGTATAATTCAAAAATAAATAATTGTAATGATGGCTTTTACATAGAATTTAATATAACACAGAAATGCTGCTTCTGTGCACCCGTGCAGTTTAGCACCAGGCTGAAATCTGATGATTTGATGAGCCTTATAGTTGTTTTCAATGGAGCTGTAATCACGAACATCACATGAAAACCTGTGATGCAGCAACAATAGCTCAATCTGACCACATTACAGGCTGATTACGGGACGAAAGCTGAAGTACGCAGGACTGTGTCGAGATGTTTGAAATTCTGGAGCATGTGTGAATCTAATTTGAATTCATCATGTCGGTTTGTACAGATTAGATGATAATTGACACTTATTCAATTGACATTAATTTCCACCCCCTAAAAATCAGAAACAAATTATCTTAATTATGAACATCTTACATCACACGCCTTGTTGCTAGATTGAATAGAGCCTTAACTGATAAATTAATATGAAAAAAAATCTCAGTTTGAGCTGGTGTGTCAACAAGTACAGACAACAGCTAAATTGCCATTCATTCTTATTTAAATTTAGAAAAGTTATAGTGTGTTCAAAAAACATGCAGTTATCTTGCAGAGATAAATGTTTCAGATTGTGTTGGATAAAATCTATCATTTACAGCTGGTATTAAAGTGCCCCTATTATTGGTTATGAACAGTTCATATTTTGGGAGTCCCAAACAACAAGTTAACATGCATGCAAGGTCAAAAACACTTTTATTTTCTTATAATATGCATTTATTTTTAAATTATTTGTTCAGTGACTGCCAAACAATTAATTCTATGATACATTATTTCCAATCCCCTGATTTTTTGGTTTCAATTAAAGCAGTGTTTGTGAGCTTTTACTGCTCCAAAAGTGGCACCTAAAAAGAATGAATTTGCATTTTCATTCAGAATAATGAAAAAAGACCACCAAGTGTCAAGGCAAAATGATGCTTTATTAATCGAAAGTCTGGAAATGTGTGTGAAAAGGAATAAAAGGTGTGACTGGAGTTTTACTGTCTCTAGTCTTAATTTCCTTTGGAATCTGCAGTGATATGTACTTGTTGGTACATATTTCCTGCTAAAAAAAGCAACCAAGGTACGTTTAGGCCATGAGACCTGGTAGATTCATGCACAAAGTGCGCCCAAAGATTCTGCTTGTGATAATATACTGTATCCAGATAAATTCAAATAACAGGTGTGAACAGACCATTTGCATTAGCATAAGATATATTTCACAAGCAACCAGCAGAAGTTCAAACCATCTCAGGGTTACTGACACATTGTAAACAATTTCACAGTTCCAGAATACAAAATCCAGTGTTATCTGCAACACTTGTGTGGTATAAATCATGCCGCTCGCATCTCACAGCAGAACACAAGTGCAAATCAGTTGATTTAATAGCTGCTGCTGATTTGGGAATTAGTGCCTAGCATATGACGACTAAGTGGCGCCACAACATCACATCCTCCGGTTTCCCATCCCCACAGCTGCTGCCGTTGGCACAATCCTCAGAGATAATCGAGATGTCCAAATGAAATACATTCACAGTGAAGAATTCATTGTATGCTTCAGGAGAATAGATAGCAGTGTTGCAAAACTTTTCTTCTGAGCTGTTGCATATGTTGGTTTTGCAACATTGTACATATTAGATCACACAAAGTTACATTTTCACAGATCTCACTTAAACTCTTTTAAACATGGAAGCAATATATTTATATAAATATGTTTTTTGCAAGGGTTGAAATGCATTTATTTCTGTCCCCAAAATTAAAGAACTAAAAATCAAAGGAAGTCAAGTCACACAACTCATAAATGTTCTTTAGATAAATAAATCTGTTTGGTCATAATGAGTTAGACAGGCGCATTAATTGCATTTTGATGCTTTTACGCTGTCTGGCTCTCATCTGCCTTTGTCTTTCCTTTTCTGTTAATGGATGAAGGTTCATTTGGAAGATTAGTATTAATTTATTTTCAGCGTAATTAAGGCCTTATTTAATTGACTGACCCTCATTGTAATTATAGTTATCGTGAACATAAAGTGACAGGTGTTTAATGTGGGTAATTAGCAATGGTATTTGCAAAATCCTCACTATTACTGTTGCTCATACAGGATAGACCCATAAGTATGGAAGGCAGACAAGGTCAAAAGTTTTTTAAATGTATAGTGTTTGTCAATGTTTATGTGGCAACACGCACAGCAGCCAATTACATTTCTGCTTTTCAAACTGTATTTGCATATTTTACGTTGTGGAATGCTGGTATAGACAGTCACGGGGTGAAGAATCATATGAAAAGTAGAGCTCAAATTGAACAGCCCTGGAGGGTGGATTTATTAAACAATAAACAATGGCGAAGGTGCTTCTAGGGAAAGTGGTGCTCTCTGTGCTCTCCGTGTCTGTGAACAGGTGCTTTGGTCCAGATCGGCTGGTCGGTCACCTGCTGCTCTATGTATGAAAAGATTTGTTAGTGTGTTCGCTCTAAAAGATTTCTCTTCCTCTGTCTGTGTCAGCCTGGCTTATGTAGCCCTCTCATAATGGGTAGCAGCTGGGGTGAGGATTGGTGCACAGGTGATTCCAATTCTTTACCAGGGTGACGCTGATGACTCCTCGGGATGCTTATCACCCCACCTCCTAAACCCCCTCTCCCCCTAAGCGTTGTCCTGCTTCTGTTGTGATAGGACGGCTCCCAGTCTTGTGTCGGACACATCCATCTGCAGCAAGAAAGGGCAGCTGAAATCTGGCTCTCTTAAGACCAGTTCCGTCGTCAGCACTGTCTTCACCCCCGGGAACGCTGGCTCCACCTCCGGTGTCCACAGCTGTTAGTCAACTTCATAGTCGACTATCACCAGGATGTGTTCATGTCCCCGTGCTGACTTAGGCAGCTCCCCCACCACGTCCATCCAGGTGCGCAAAGGGCGCCTCGATGATGGGCAGAGGGATCAGAGGACTAGGGGAAGAGGACTTCTGGCATGTCGGGAAGGCCTGGAGGAACCACTTGACTTCTGCGTTCAGAACCGGCAATTGAAAACGCTCCCGGATCTGCTGCATGGTTTTAGTGGCTCTCAGGTGGCCTGCCATTGGATGGGTGTGTGTCAGTTCCAGGCTTGCCTCTGTCTTGGTGTGCGGAACAACCAAAAGCCTCTTTTCCTCCGACGCTGGGCAACACAATAGAGCAGGCCATTCTTCACAACGAAGTGTGGGAGATTATGTGGCCCAGGCTGATTGTCCTTCCCCTCGATGATCCATACCTGGGCCCAACAGTGCTTTAAGCGGTCATCCGCAATCTGATCCTTCGCAAAGGAGCCCCCTCCTGTCACCTGTTGAAAGACATCAAAGAAGAGTTTAGGATTTTGGGAGGGGGACTCACCACCTTTCCCGCTGTCCGAGGCCAGAAGAGCGGGGCGCTGGTGAGGTCCTCGGGTGGCTCCCTCTGGGGCTGGCAGGCATGGTTCTGGCAGCCAGCAGGCAGTCAAGCCCCGGCCAATCACGTCCAAGCAGCACTGGCACTGGAATGTCCTTAACGATACCTATCTCTACAGCCCAGGGGCTGGCAGAAATATTCAGAAATAGTCACTTTCGCGCGGGTATGTGTTGTGTGTTGCTCCTGGACCACCCTCTGGGGAAATGGCAGTGCTCGCTCCCCAGCGTCCAGCTGTTGGGCTGCAACCGCCAGCTCAATCGCCTCGACCAGTTCTGTCATGGAGCCCGGATTCGTCCTGCCAACTGCCTGGAGGAAAGACCGGGGGTCTCGCACCAGCCGGTCGACGACCACGCGCTCCGCTACTTGCCTTGCCGTGAGCCGTGTGAGCTCGGCGACCTGGGCACGGGTGGGCAGGCGGGACTTAAACTCCCAGTCATGGAATAGCTGAGCTAGACAGATCGGCGACAACCCCAATCGAGCCAGAATAATTTACATTGCAGTCTCACATAGCCAGACCTTTAGACTGACGGCTGAAGGCCTGGAATACACGGCAGCTTCGAGGTACAGCGGTATTACGTTCATGGCCAGAATGTGTCTGTATTAACAAAGACTATAGAATTCTCGAAACGTGTCACTTTGTTGTCTTAATGTGGTACAATTGTGAGCCTTAACACACACAATCTAGATAAAAGACACATCTCTTCTAGATGAGCTCCGTGGACAGATCACCAGAACCAGATGCACACAAACACACACACACACACTATAAGTCCTCTACACAATCTGATATGTGTTTAAAATTTAACTGGAAATTAGGTGCTGGGCGTCCGGCCAGAGGAGAACTGGACCCAACTAAGTCTGGTTTTCCCAAGGTTTTGTTCTCCATTCTCTCATGGATGGGGTTTTGGTTCCTTGCCGCTGTCGCCTTTGGCTTGCTTAGTTGAGGACACCTGATTTCTATTGATTACTATCGTCTTAAATACAGAGAGCGTCTCTGCATTTGATAAATAAAGAATTTAATCTCGTTATTATACATTACCATCACTCTGTTCTTCTACTTGATAATGTTCAGTGCTTTGCTACAATCTGCATTGTTAAATGCGCCATATAAATAAAAGTGACTTGACTTGACTTAACACAAGAAACATGGAATGCCTTAACACAGTTATAATGTTATTGTCTCCAAAAACTAAAGAAACACGTTCAAATTTGTCATGTTAAGGTGGTTGATCAGTATGTGTTGACATGGTCAAATTTCATGCGTTTAGTTTAAAGGATTTTGGCCCTTTTCACCTTCCATATGTAAGCTGTGTTTGTGATGTTATGGCATTTGAAAAGTGCATGTGAAAAGATATGTTACTTATACAGAAAGACATGCTTTGAAAACCCCAAACCCTCTCTTGTGTGTTGAACTTGTGGGTGTTCCAGTGTTGTTGTGAGTAAAGTTTGTGTTAACACTGATTGCTGCGGTTAGTTAGACATCGGGGTTTCTGCTGGTAGGGAGAAGGGGGTGATGGGGGATCACATCCACAGATGGGTATCACATTCCTTTTGTTCTCAGTCTAATTAAAGCACTGCTAATCAAGGCTGTTGATGAGGGGAGAAAAGGAGAGGGGCAAAACAGCAGGAGATGCTTTTCTCCATTTGTAAGGGTTGCTCATCGTGCACCCGTGATTAAAGTCATACCAAGAGTTCTCTCCCCAGTTCTCGCTCTCTTCCCCTCTCTCTTTCATCTCTGTGGTAGTAAAGTGACATTTGTATTGAACTACATTTCCTCTGTATTAATCTTTTACACTAGAATCATTGCAGGGGATCCAGGAAGCGCTGAAATGAGACTGTTTGATATGCCAGCTGCTCACTACAGCCCAACAGTACAGACTCTTTGTAATTGAATGCTACAACTTCAAAACAAGTTTGCAGAACTACTAATAGCACTTTAACCCAATTTAACCCATCTGGAATGCAATGCATCACTGTAAACATGTGAATGTATAGAGCCCTGCACAACACATGCAAGAAAAATATAAATCATGGGCACAATTTACTAAAATGTGCACGCAATTACTATTTTGTTCCCTTGATTTGCTAAGTCACGCGCACAATGTCCTAAGTCATTCCCTTCATTAAGAAATCGCATGCACGATGTGGCTTATCAAGGGAATACATTTGTAAATCGTGAGCAAAATTCATAAACCATGGGAACAAAATAGTAAATCATGCACACAATTAGCCCACTATTTTTTTTGTTGGGCTCTTTCACTACAAAATAAAAAGGGCAGTTACATTTAGCAGTTATTTATTATATTATCTCATTCTCTTTATTCATTATTGTAATACAATACAGTTTATTTAAATTGGAATAAATTAAAGGAAAGGAAGAGGAAAGGAAAGGACGTGACATGTGGCCAGGTATAGTTTCCCATACTAGGAATTTGTGCTCTGCATTTAACCCATCCAAGTGCGGACACACACACAGGAGTAAGAAGTGATCAACCACACACACACACACACACCATGAACACACACCCAGAGCAGTGGGCAGTCCGGGGGAGCAGTTGCTCAAGGGTCTCACCTCAGTCGTGGTATTGAAGGTGGAGAGAGTGCTGGTTATTCACTAACCCCACCCACAATCCCTGCCGGACCTGGGAATCGAACCAGCGACCTTTGAGTCCAACTCCCTATCCATTAGGCCACGAATGCCCCTAATGTGCAAATACATTTATTAATAATAAAGAAAATTTTAGTCCAAAAAAGTCCATAATCTATAATAATAGATACAACAATAATAATAATAATAATAATGATAATAAAATTATATATATGTGATAAAGCACCAGGCCGAGTAAGATCCATGAGCAGCTTTTATTGGAGAGAGGTCGTACAGATGTGGTCAGAAAGGCGGAACAGGGAGTGGGAGGCCGGTTAAAACTCCGGCAAGGGCTCCCTCTGGTGGCGCGGAGGAGACAACCCGGGAGCCTCCAACATAACAATATATCAGCCCAGCAGATATTCAGACATACTCTGGGAATTATTTTATTGTGTAGAGATGAACTAAAATTGGCTTTTTATTATTTATACGAGAAAAAAATGATCTTTTTTTAGATTTTTGATTTTGAAACAAGTTTTCCATGCTCGTTTTAATATGCAGAAGAATTATAATGAATCTATCCAGATGCAAACACTGTGGCTCTGTGACACTTTTAATGCGTTCAGTCTGCCAACGCTGCAACATTAACTCAAACAACCAACTATCTGGGACTATATCTAGCTGCTTCAGCAATGGCATAGCTAGATGAAGGGAAACCTGTTTGAAAACAATCATTTTGATTACCCACATCAGCTTTATTGACCGCATGTTCTGGCTTTAACACAAAGAGACCACATGCGAGTGTTTCAGAGATTCTGATTCTGGAATCTTAGCCCCCACAATCCCTTTGCCTACAGTTCCTCAGCAGTCATCTTCACTTTTGAACACCGAGTGCATATGAAGACACTCAGAGTCTGATGTTTTTCTCACACTGACACATCTCTCCCCTCCTCCCCCTCTCTTCATCCCTGCAGCTATCTCTCCGTTCCACTGGATCACTATAATCAGAGGAAGACAGCCGCATATATCGTCTGATTCCAGAGAGAGGGAGAGAGAGGCAGGGAGCAAATACATGTATACATTTTGGGAGGTGGCAGAGAATCAGAAATGCTTGAGCCACAGACAGGCAGTAAAAAAGTTGGCAGATCTCAAAGCTGTAATCCACTGTCCAAAGACCTGTGTGACAGATAAAAGATATGGGTGAAACACACTCACACTCCAAACTGAGGTGCACCCTTCCCTTCATATAAGGATGAGTACATAGAATATATGTTTTATCCACCTACTTAGTCATAAATTCTGTTAATCCAATCCAATCCATGCCGTTTTGATGCATCGTCTTCATGTTTTTGCATCCTGATGCGAAATGCCACTTGACTTCTTGAGAGCCTGCTTTTTTCATATGTACAAATCTAAACATAAACATACCATGTTTTCCAGAGGACTCATAGAAGACCAAGTGAAGCCATACTAACTACAGGAGCCCATTATAAGGTCTTTCCAAAAGATTTTTTGTGCACGTTTCTTTATTTCTACTTTATGCCACCCCAGATGTTAACATCCTTTTTTCAAGGGCTGCTCTCTACAAGGCTAGGAATTGTGCATTTTCAAAAGAGTTCGAAGGAAAGAAAAGCAAGAAAAAATAAAAAAATAAAAAGGAAAAAGAAATGGATTCATGAAAGCCTGAGTGGAGAGTTCACTTCCTCAGAAGAGGAGAGGTGAGTTTTGAATAGATGAATCTCTGAGAGTGCAAGGTTCTGGTGTTATGGGTTGGCGGCCCCGTTATCAGGAGGCAGGCTCTTTTAATGCATCCTGGGTATTGATTCTTTCCCGCACTAAATGTAGGGGACATGCCTTTTTATTAAAGTAAGCAGCTGGTCAATGTGCCTAACCAGTAATGGGGATTGACTTTCTGCTAATTACCCAAACGCAGAGCATTAATGCAGCTTCATAATGGAAAAGAAGCACTTTAAACCTCGAGACGGTGTGTAAAACTCAAAAGATCACTGCTCTATCCTTTCTTCCCCCTTTCTTTGTGTTTCTGGCTTCTGCAAATGATAAAATCTATCTATAAGCTATTCAAAAGTTAGAATTTCTTTCAGAAGAAATAAATACATTTATTAATCAAAGATGCATTGAATTGATGAGATTTGACATCAAAATGATGAAAATTGATGAGAATTTTCATCAAAATTCTTGGGGATAAAAATGTATCACATGTTTCCTCAAAACTTTTAAGCAGCATAACTGCGTTTAGCATTAATAATAATAAGCAATAACATATTAGAATGATTTCTGAAAGATCATGAGACACTGAAGACTGAAGTAATGAGTTATGTTACATAAAAATTAAAAAACATTCAAATAGGAAACAGTTATTTTTAATTGCAATAATAATTTACAATATTGATGTTTTTACTGTATTTTAGATCAAATGCAGTCATGGTGAGTATAAGAAACATGTAATAAATGCTCTTTTGGAAGTTTCATCTGACAGTTATTTAAGTCTAAAGCAACTATTTTAAGTCTTTAACTTTCTGTCTAGTAGTATGCTTAACAAGTATGCTTCTTCATATTCTGTGCTGAAGTTACAGGAGAACAGCATCATTGAAGATGCATGAAAGGTTAGCTTGCTTTGGCGTCATTGGCCACCTTTGACCAGGGCAAGTGCAGTGTGAAGAACTTTGTGTCTACAATCCACAAGGAGATTAAGTAGACATTAGCTGTTATTTATTATTTAAACAGGTGTCTGAATCAAGCGCATGTGTTCTGCGGTTTAGCAGGCTAACATCCCTTAGCCGTTCCATATTAGCATGCATGAAAGCCTGTTAGCTTTGGCATAGAGGCTTTACCTCATGCGGGTGTACTTCACTGTAGGCATATTTTCATTTGGTTAAAGGGTTTAAATCTTTCGGGAATCAAAGTGTCCACCACTTTATGTTGTAAAGAACAAGGACTTTAAATCAAATCAAATCAAATCACAAATTCATCCAAGCGTCTGTCATCATTTATTCTAAACCCATATGATGTTCTGTCTTATATCGATTTCTTGTGATGTCTCATTTGTAAGTCGCATTCAATAAAAGCATCTGCTAAATGACTAAATGTAATTCCCATTCCCTTTGGCTAAGGCCTCCCTCTTGACTTTTTCATATATGCTTTGACTTCAAATTTCTAAAACTGTTAATGTGACATTTCCTCCAAATATCAAAGTTTCTATTTTTTCATCTTAGCTAACATCCCTCACACCAAAGAGGTCTCATAGCAGACTATTTACATGTCTGGCTGAGGTTTTCTCGTCCTCAAAACAGCTCAGAAAGCGCTCTCAGTATTTCAAATCAATACAATGATAAATATTGGCAGAAATGTAATTTTAGAGTACTGGAGGGATTTCTTTGCTTTCTTTTAGCGTCACTAATCTGATCCTTTCGACAAAGATTTTTCATGTTGACGACACCAGAAATGGGGCTTAACTGTTTTTACAGTGTTTTTGCTTTCAAATGTGGAAAATATACAGTTTTGTGATGCATAGAAGAGAAGGAATAGCATAACACACTTAGCATCGCAAAGTGATGCTCAGGCATCGATATTCCTGTCAGAGATTGCAGCAGATGAATGAACGGCCCAAAGTGCCGCACACGCAAATGTCTTTCCATGTTTTGTCTGGCTTATTCAGATGTAAATTTCCTTCCTTTCTCTGGGGGTGTGGAGGAGAGTGGGAGGTGGTGTGGGCCGGACTGAAAAATCTAGCCCAAATTGAAATGTCAATAGTAATTTTTGGCATACTGGAACCTTTAAGAGTCAAGGGCTCCTTCCCTCGCGAGGAGAGAGAGAGAGCGGTCGTCCTCCGGGAGTTGATGTCTTCTTGACGGACATGCTGAAATACCAGGGAATACTACCCTCTTTAATGGATTGATGAATGAGCTTTACTGCCCTTCTCCGCACAAGCGAGTCTGGATACGGTGAATGCTGATGGTATACATTCAGTCATTTCACATTCAGCTGGATATGCTTCTTATTAGAGGTGTTTGGGGTTTAGGCTGAGAACAAAGCCCTATCCTGAAGTAGCAGGGTTTAGCATATAACTCATCCTGCATCGAAATTGTCGAGAATATGTGTAGTCTTTAACTTTTATAATAATAAAACAAACTGGGTAAAAAAAAAAAATCCCATACATTTACACTGAAGGAATGACCAGAATATCTTTGACATTTTTTTAAATGGGGGCCTATAGATAGATAGATTTGTTTACCATTTTTTGTTGAAAATCTTTTTTTTTTTTTTTTTTGCCCTATATAAACTGCTCAAAAAAAGGGAACACTAAAATAAAACATTTTAATAAATGAAATATCCTTATTAAATATTTGGTTCTTTACATATTTGAATGGGCTTA
>JAUMHG010000043.1:4191352-4207531 GCA_032359395.1 Enteromius anoplus | reverse complement strand
CCCTACAACGCCTGGGCATGCTCCTGATGAGGTGGTGGATGGTCTCCTGAGGGATCTCCTCCCAGACCTGGACTAAAGCATCCGCAAACTCTTGGACAGTCTGTGGTGCAATGTAGCAAGACATGAGGTCCCAGATGTCCCAGGTGGGACAGTCCATAGCATCAGCGCCTTCGTCTTCGGTCTAGCATTGCTCAAGTTCAGTTTATTTTGTAGAGTACATTTAAAAACTACACAACTGACCTGTAAGTACTGTACAATTGACAAAAAAAAAGAAAAATTTAAAAATGTTTAATCTATACGAAAAGAAAAAAGAAAAGGACAAATGAAACTCTAACCGCAGAGTAGTGACATGTGATAGGAATAAAAAAAAAATTGGGATTAAACTGCACAGTCATACTTGTACGTTTTAAAAAATGACTTAAAAATGGATACATTGTCTTGCATTAGGAGGAACCCTAGGCCAACTACTGGCCTAAGGGGTCTGAGGATCTTACTCAGTACCTAATGGCAGTCAGGCTACCTCTGGCAAGCACATGAAGGGCTGTGTGGCCCTCTAAAGAAATGCCACCCCTCATCATTACTGACCCACTGCAAAACCGATCATGCTAGAGGATGTTGCAGGCAGCAGAACGTTCTCTACGGCAACTCGCGACTCTCTCATGTCTGTCGCATGTGATCAGTGTGAACCTGCTTTTATCTGTGAAGAGCTCAGGGCTCCAGTGCCGAATTTGCCAATCTTTGTGTTCACTGGCGAATGCCAAACAACCTGCACGGTGTTAGACTGCAAGCGCAACCCCCACCTGTGGACGTCGGGCCCTCATGGAGTCTGTTTCTGGCCATTCGAGCAGACACATGCACATTTGTGGCGTGCTGGAGGTTATTTTGCAGGGCTCTGGCAGTGCTCCTTCTGTTCCTCCTTGCACAAAGGCGGAAGTAGCGGTCGTGCTGCTATGTTGTTGCCCTCCTACGGCCTCCACCACGTCTCCTGATGTACTGGCCTGTCTCCTGGTAGCGCCTCCATGCTCTAGACACTACACTGGCAGACACAGCAAACCTTCTTGCCACAGCTCGCATTGATGTGCCATTCTGGATGAGCTGCACTACCTGAGCCACTTGTGTGGGTTGTGGACTCCGTCTCACGCTAACACTAGAGTGAAAGCACCGCCAGCATTCAAAACTGACCAAACTATCAACCAGAAAGCATAGGAACTGAGAAGTGGTCTGTGGTCACCACCTGCAGAAGCAATCCTTTATTGGGTGTGTCTTGTTAATTGCCCATAATGTCCAGCTGTTTTCTACGCCATCTGCACAACAGCATGTGGAATTGATTGTCAATCAGTGTTGCTTCCTAAGTGAGCAGTTTGATTTCACAGAAGTGTGATTGACTTGGAGTTACATTGTGTTGTTTGTGTTCCCTTTATTGTTTGAGCAGTGTACTTATTTTGCTTTCTTATAAATATTTCTAAGAATTCTTGTGCCTTTTATTCATTTATTTGACAATATCTCAGGCAGAAATGTTTCTGGCAATTAGGATTTTTTTCCCTCTGTAGATTCAATATGGATTAGTGTGGTCTTAAGGTGATCTCCCATGTGTAGATATGATAATCAGTTCATCATATGCTGCGTTAATGAGTGCAGGAGTCATCAGGAAGACCTGCATTTTTTAACCAAACAACAACAACAAAAAAAGCTTTTGAACTTGAGAAGAACTTGGTGGAAGGAAAATCACTTGAAACCTTATTGCAGCTTTGGGAGGCCTTGACATTCTTTATTTTCAAGTCCATAGCAAATGGCCTTCAAATATTGATTTTGATGTCTGGGCAAATTGCCCAGAGTTATGTGTGTCCCCTTTTATCAAACCAGCACAGCCCACACAAAACTCCATTCCACATAAAATGGATCACCGGGCTGATTATGGTGAAGTATGAATGAAGAGGGATGATACATCAGCCATCGAGGATACAGATGCACACAAACACTAAGCCGAGACGGATCGTTTCATGTGCATGCGCGTATATCTGTTTGTTCATTGGTTTGTTTGTTTACATGAGCCTCTCATAAATAAAATACAAATCCCTTCTGATAGCCGAGTGTCTTTTATTATATATAACTCAAGTTCAAGATTTTTTCTTGCGTCAGTTTGAAATCTATTAACAAAGAGTGATATTACAGTATGTCCACTGTAAATATTAGCATGCATGCCAATTAATACCAAGCATATTTTGTAAGCTTAAAGTAAAATGTGTGGAAGAATGCAGGAAGTTCAAAGTGTGGCGGCCTACCATTTTTTAGCTCATTAGTTCACAATGTCCACCGCGCGACATGCTCATGTAAGAGTGCTAAACACACACGAGACAGATGGAGACAAAAGCTCAGCATCATGCCTGCAGACATCTTTAACCCCTCTGTACTGCCATTACATACTAATGAGATCAGATGAGCTGTGCTGGTTTTGTGAGGACTGGAAGAGCGTGAGGACGAGGAATATGTCTGCTGCAGGAAACGAATACGGGTTTTGTTGTAGTACACCAGTTGTGAGTAGCTATGCCATCCATACTTCTGTGTTTTGTCACTTCAATACGGCTGCTCTCCTAAGGCTCTCATACATCCATAATACATATTTCCTTTATGACAAAAGGGCCTTGACTTCAGAGATATTTCACAATGGTTTGAGCGCTGGGTCGCATATATTACCGTTAATGAGGCTGGAGAACAATGTAAATACATCAATCTCGTCAATGTAATTATGTTCTCTTAGCCCTGGAATAAAAAAGAGAGAGATTACATGGAGCCCCTGCTGATTAAATTAATTATGCTAATAAACTGTTGGTCTCCCATAGGTATTAATGAGCTGTATAAATGTAGAGTGACTACTATTCTTACTCCAGTGCCAAAATCAACCTCATAAACAGGTTTCTGAAGATGCCTATTATTTAACAGTTCATTATGCAAATTATATTAACAGACAGACAGACAGACACAGACAGACAGACAGACAGACAGACAGACAGACAGACAGACAGACATACAGACAGACAGACAGACAGACAGATAGATAGGTAAGTGATTGTGTAATATCTGTCTCTGGTTCAGGTCCAGATGACTGTTGTTTGGAGACAGTAATTCACAGGAGTGTGAAGTGATGGATCTCTTCAAGGCTTTGATTGATCTGTGGAAACATGATCAATAGTTCTGTACTTGCAACAAAATGCTTTGGGGTTTTTGGGGGGGTTTTTTTCTGGCTGAGGAGCCTCCATTAATAACTTTATAGGATATGCTGCCATCTGGTGATCACTATATGGGCTAGCCTTACTAAAGGCTCCAAAAGGTATATATCAGTAACCCTTTTCCAGTGTAAAAGGAACTTCATATTTTATCATTTAACATTTCTTTTTTAAAAGTTTATGTCCCAGGTCTTGGAATGAACAGGAAGGAATTGAATTACATCTCATACATAGATGTGTTAAAAAATAGCATTGTGCGCTAGCCCCAGAAACTGATTTTGCTGAGTTTGACATGTTACTGGGTCAACAAAGATTGAAGAAGACCCTGAAACAACATTGTAGCCAATCAGAATTTTTTTTTTTTTTTTGCACAATGAGTTTTTGGTGCTTGTAGACCTTGTCAGTCATCTATCAATAAATGTGATTTTAGGCATTACTCATGGGTAAGGTCAGTTTATGTGTGTAGATAAGGTCAAACCTAAAATTTTGGATTAAAATGTTGTTCCAGGGTCAACAAAATATGTTGACCCAGGAACACGTCCAACTCAGCAAAATCAGGATGTGCGTATGTGGCCTACTTCATTATACTTTACCATCACTCTGTTCTCATACTTGATAATGTTCAGTGCTTTGCTACATTCTGTATTGTTAATTAAAAGCGCTATATAAATAAAAGTGACTTGACTTGACTTCATACACTTACTGTGGGTTAAATGATCTCAAAAAGAAAAAAAAATGTCAGTTGGCCTATAATGAATGATCAAATAATTTCTCGAGACCCTTTTAAAAAGGTGTTGTTGTTTATTACGAGTGATGCAACCAAAGAAATTTTCAATTCAATTCAAATTTATTTGTATAGCGCTTTTCGGGATACATATCATTGCAAAGCAGCTTTACACCAAAGTAATGTTTTACAGTATATGTAGTAGTAATTTGTACATGTACATATGGCATAGATGTGAGGTAAAGATCAATTAATGACATAATGGAACAGATTAAAAAAAAAGACATTTTGCCACATTGCTATGCATTTAAGGTGAACTGACAAAATCATCTGATTTATTCTTAAGACCCGTAGCAACCCTGTTAAGCATAGGCCTAGCTACTTAAAATCTTGCATTTACATTTTTTTTTTCTCTTTACCAACGACAATGCAAATGCACATGTGTTGTCTATGTAAAATGCAGGCAAATATGTGTCTCTGCATGTACATTTATACTTTGGGGACATATAGCCTAGGGACTAGGCTAAAAATATTCATAAAAAAGGTGAACTGTATTTAATTTCATTAAAAGAAAAGTACATTTTTTAGGAGTAGTGTTAGGGTTTGACCAAAAACAGTATTTGTATGTATTATGAACGTTTTTGTTAGCCCCCTGCAGAAACCTGGGGTAGTGTGATTAAATTCATAATTTTAATGAATTTACGCAATGCCTAAAAACATAACGTTACGCTTTGGCTTCTCAACAGTTCACAAACTGAACCGGAAGAGCATGTTTAACCGGTATAAGACCCACGCAGAGTGTAGCACTCGATGTAGTGATAATCTGCATTTCTTACATGCTATGGTTCCTGTCTCTGTCGGCAGACAGGAATGCGCTCTTCTACGCAAGGAAATACTAAAAAAGCAACGTCACTGAGATAAAAGCGGCCAATCAGAGTGCAGGATTTGACACTCGTTTCCAGGAAGTGGAAGATGCGCCAAACGCACGCCCGACTTCAGACTCTGTCAGCGTAAATTCTTCATGATCAGTCACTTATAACCTCGCACAGACGTGATGGACTGGTCAGAAGGAGACGGGGTGAGAGAGAAAATGTTTTATATACTTCGTCGTTAAAACAATTAATAAGACTGGTTACAGCTAACTTAGCATCGATTGCTAACTGATCACCTATGTTCCGATCGATCAACAATTCAATTCGCACTGTACATTTTATACATGTCATTATTTAATTAGACCTGGAAAACGAACCCAGGCCATGATTATTGCCTTTAACTTGCCATAAATATGGGCTGGATATTGAACATGGTTATGGGTCAGCTAACGCTACAATGTTTAGATAATTGGAAGGTTAAATGAGCATATTCAAAGTTTAAACCATCACTAACGTTACAAGGAAGCAAATCAGATGTTTACTTGCTGCATCTACCGAACTGCCGAAAATGTATTTATTGTTTGTTAAATGTTACATTAAAATAATAAAAATATAATTAGGCATGGAGACCCCAGACCTGTCAGTCCTCTAGAAAAAACTGTTTTATTAAACATGGAGAGGGTCTCCCTCATGGGCAGTCCTATGTTGATATCACATGACCAGTTTTGGCATGCACTTGTTACTACAAACAATACTACTAATTTCAAGGATAGTGATACATTTTCGACACACATCCACTGACAGACACTGACAGCCGAATTCAATTTGTTAAATTTAAAAACCAGGCACATTTGATGTTAACCTTAAAATTAGTCAGAAATAACCTATGTCGTAATATTTTATAGTGCCACTCCCATGGTCACACGGGTGACAGTTGCCATGGACATGGCGGAGGCCACTCCCACAGTCATGGTCACGGTGGACCTGGATTTGGCGGTTTTATGCCTGGCGGCTTCCACGGCCAGCTGGTCCCGGGACCTCTCGATCCTACGCAGCAGCCGAGGAAGGCCTCGCACCCGGAGGACAGCAGCTCCTGGGATATCGTCAAAGCAACACAGTGAGACTTATTCCCTTGACATGCAATAAACACAATGGGATCACACTTAATAATAATTGCAGAATGTTTGGCTGCTGGTTATGTTATTAAGAAACCCTGGAGGCTTTGTCACAGCTGTATATTAAGGGAAGAGTTCGAATCGCACAAAATTGATGCACAAATCACGTTTCGCTCCTAAATAATAAATAAAACAATTTTTTTGGGGTCATTTTTATGATCCTGATTTTAACAATTTTGTAACAGTTTTTTTTTCACAGCTGAACGAATTCCCCCTCATTTAAAAAATACAATTATTCTGTAATTATGTATAGTTTTTACAAGTTTGCATACAAATAGTATTACAAATTCTGCCATTATGTGTAAATATTAAATCCAATTTTTATATTTTAAAATGTATTTTCAGCAGATCCGTCTAATATGCTGAATTCAAGAAACATTTCTTATTATCCTCAATGTTAATAACATTAATAGTTTCTCTATATGTTGTTATGTTCATTCTGTAAAGCCTGAGCAAATTCAGTTATTTTGTTTGCTCTGAGGTGCAAATAATTTAAATCATACATGAATATTATAAAATACAGTGGTTTCTCCTATATCCTTTGTGAGATTTAGTGCCACAGTTTACCAGGAAGTGACGAGTTTCTTCTTTTTGACTCGTTGGAGGGAAGCATAGGGTGCGTTAGAATATCTGGAGCTATTGACAATTTCACATATGTTCTCAATTTTATTCTGAGATCTAACTGTTCAGTAGAGAGTGGAAAAACTGTGTAAACAGATCATTCATCTTCCTGTTGTATAGAAGCAGACAAAATACACAATACTACTGCGATTAACTTAAGCGGTTATCATCCATATCTGTTATCTCACCTGCATGCTTCATACTGCTCAAATAGTTGATTTCCATTGGGCGATACTGATCCTTTTATCACTTGTTCATGCAGAAAACCTGCATTGTACGTGGGTGCATCAAGTAAATTCTGATGAAAATGAGAAATAAACTGCAACTTTTTTTTCTCTTGAAGGTTTGGTGCTCTTGACCGGTGTAAAGAACTTATCGAAGCTGGTTATGATGTCAGGCAGCCTGACAAAGAGAATGTCACGCTGCTCCATTGGGCCGCCATCAATAATCGAGCAGATATCGTAAAGTAAGACGGGTCTTTTTGTTTCTGTTGTTTTCATGTTTTTATCCTCACGCAGTTATAAGTTCGGAACATGCAAAATATAAAAATAAAAAAAAATGAAATATTAATATCTTCTGTTTACTGCAATTGTTTCATCATAAATATTGTAATATGTGATTTATTCCTGAATTTAATTTAATTTTACAGTATCACATGATCTTTTTGTTTTAAAATTGTTATCATTAGTGCTTAGTTAATAAGCGCTCTTTTTCTTATCATCAATATTGAAAATATGGGAACCGTGATACATTTTGGATCAGGATGAATAAAAAGTTATTTCAACAGCATTTATTTGAAATCTCAGCTTTGATATCACATGTTAAAACATATGCAAATAGAAAACAGTTATTTTGAAACTGTAATATTCCTGCATTTTTGATCAAATAAATACATGAAAATGTATATTTCCAAACTTTTGGCTGCTGCTGTGCATTACTTCTAAACAGTTGCAACACTTAAATCACTTGACTTATTAAACCTATTCTTTTTTTTTGGATTTGTGCATGTTCTGCTGTGTTTCATAGATACTACATATCTAAAGGAGCCGTCATAGACCAGCTAGGCGGTGACCTGAATTCAACACCGCTCCACTGGGCCATACGGTACGTGAACAGTAATACATTTGCAATGACCTTACATAGTGGAACGTGTCCTAGTAAATGTAATGAACTGCATCTGTGGGATCTTGAGGAACTGACATCCACTAAAATCACACAAAGCACAGTCTGTTAAATGCTTTGGTTCCAGCAGCGTTTACTTGCACGTGGCACTTGACCGTGTTTTATATCTGCTGATGTTGTTCCCGGTCACCCCTGAACAGACAGGGTCATTTGTCTATGGTCATTCAGCTGATGCGATATGGAGCCGATCCATCATTAGCAGATGGTGAAGGGTATCGGAGTCTCCATCTGGCCGTGCTCTTCCAGCATATGCCCATCGCTGCGTACCTTATGGCCAAAGGACAGGTGTGACACAAGCACAAAGTGACATTTTAAATAACGATAGAGGGGTTGAATACTGAGCAATCCAGTTGAATACTGTTCTGGTTCCTGTGTTGTTGTAGGAAGTGGATTCGCCGGACATAAATGGACAAACTCCACTCATGTTGGCAGCACAAAAAATCATTGGGTAAGATGAGCAGTTTAGGTCAAAATATTCCACCTGTTTGTTATTAAAGTAATCATGAAGCTGTGTTTTACATTTTACATATGTAGAGACAGTACTAAAATTATATATTGATATTTATATTATACACATATATATATTTAATGATTTTATTTAGCAATGATTGATTAAATTGAACCAAAGTGACAGTATATATACATTTATAATGTTACCCATGATTTCTGTTTCAGATAAACATTCGTTTAATATATATATATCTAATATATAGCCAGTGTTTAATCATGTATTCAGTTTGATTTTTGGAAGCTTTACTCTTCCAAATGTCTAGCTCAGATATTGTGAAGTATTGTAGTAATCTTGTAGATCGTGGTTAGACCCTTTCCTGTCCTGATATTTTTGTTGTTGCTGTTTTTTTTGTAACACAGACCAGAGCCCACAAACTTCCTGATAAAGTGCAACGCTTCCGTGAATGCGGTTGATAAAGTGAACAGAAACTCTCCTCTGCACTGCGCTGTGTTGGCTGGCAATGTTGATGCGGTCCACATCCTGCTGGAGACTGGGGCCAGCATCGACCTGGAGAATGCCAATGTTAGTGGCCACATAAACCCTTAGAGAGACAGTTAATCCAGAAATTGATAGAGTTATGATTTAATCCCTCTCATGTCGATCCAAACCTGTCAATGGGACCCGAAACTGATGTTTTTTGTGGTTTGCACAAAAAAAAAAAGTCATGCAGGTTTTAAAATGTGTGATCTTGAGGAAATGTCCGAATTAAAATTTTTGGGTGAGCCATCCATTGAACCTTGCTTATGTCAGATGACAAAAAAAGGAGGGAATTGCATACATTTGAGAGGATTTGATGCAAAATTATGAGGTTATGAAAACTCACCTTAGCTGTACTGTGCACAACAAGACCAGAGACATTTATTAAAGAAGTAAATTTAACTATATGATGCAAACAAAATGAATGCAGATACAGACTAGCTTTAAAGCCTGTGTGCTATTTTGAAAGTACTCACATTTATTACATTCATACATTTTATTTCTTGCCATTAAATGTCCTTTCGCTAATTCCAAAGCCATAATTATACGGTTTGAACTGGCAGAACGAAAGAGTGATGTTTCTCCGTAGCTGGTTCCAAAGCAATGCCCTTCACCCGCCAGGCCGTTCAGGTTGAAAGTTGAGCTTTAGCTCGTGTCCTTTTTAACTGATGTTGTTGTGTTATTTTCAGGGTCACACTCCCATTGACCTGGCACACCAGGTGCACAGCCCTCTGCTCATTCACATGCTCAGTGTGGTGAAGACGGAGCGAATGAAAGCCAGCTCCGCGTGTCTCAGACTGCTCAACAGATACAAGGTACACTCATGATCAGACAGGTTCAGCGTAGAAAAAAGTATTACTTTGTAATGTAGATTTAATGCACTCAAATCTGGAGTGTAATTCAGATGATTCACATAGAATTTAGCAAATTTAAACCCAATGTTAAATCAAATAATAACAGTATTATAATATATATATGTGGATGTCATTTGATCATTATAGGAACGTTGTCGGATATATATAGGATGTTGTATGAATACATAGTAGTAGTAGTAGTTGTAAAATGAGTAAAAGTAAAAAAATAAAACATGTTTTTTTTAATGTATTTATTATGATAAACAAAGAATGGATATTTTTATTATTTCAAATTAGATTTTAGATGTCACTGTCAACATAACATAAAATAAATAAATAACACTAATAAATAAAAAAAATCGTTAATAGTAGAAAATTGTAATTCATTACTTATGAATACTAGTTTTAATGGTTGGATTTTTAACAACAGTTCCAGGCCAACTCACAAATACACACACACACACACACTCCCCGCTCTCACTAACCTCATTAAAGAAGATGTGAGGCAAGTACTTGAAATCCCAGGGCTGTATTTAACCTTGAATTAAGCTTTCAGAAACAAAAGCAGCCAATTTCTCACATAATGTGTGTTTGGCCCTGGAGAATTCTCCATTTGTAGGCTTTTATTAAACAAGAAAATAACATTCCACTTATTCTCTGACCCACATTCCTCTGCTGTAACCCTGATGTTTCATCGCAGTTGAAAAGACTCCATTATTCAGACTGTGAGTGTGTGACTGTGTGTGTTTCAGGTCTGTCTGCTGTGTGTGTTCAGTGTTGTTGTGGTGGGAGCCATCGGTTCCGTATTAGACATGAAGACAGAGTCCTGGTTACTGAAGGGTGTGCTGCTGGCCTGCATCATAGCTGTGATCAACCTCACTTCAAGGTTTAAGCATCAACAAACACACTGACTTCACTGATTGTCGTACAGATGGTTTTAAAAGACCCTGTTTCTATAATATTGCTCTTGTCGTTTTAACAACATTTTCATTTATTCCTGTGTATGTTATTCATAAAATATAACATTTGCTATGCACACTATAATTTAAAAAACTATAAAAATTAAGGAACACATTAAGCCTGATTTTGGAAATATTTAATATGAAAAAAGATTTTTTTTTTGAAAAAGTGTTAATATAGTATATTAGTACAGCAAAAACATGAATGAAAATCCATACAACAAAATAAAAATTAGATGGATAGATTTTTACATTTAAACGTAAATATGTGTTTAAATATTATATTTGTTAAAAATATACAATTTCAGATTTTAAGTTAAAAAATAAATATTTATAATTATATATAATTTTTTTTTTTTTTTTTTTTTTTTTTTACTTATTAAAATTTTTTTTTAACTGATCATGGCTCTATGTCTCTTTATGAAGAGTTGGATATAATTTGCAATGCTGTTTTTTGCACATAATGCAAATCTGTGAATGGAATAACTATGTAATAACATTGACTGCCTCACGAGGGCGCTGTAAGCTCAGTAAAACATCTTTGTGTAGCCCAGTGGTCTTCAATACTGGTCCTGGAGACTTACCACAAAGCTAATGTATGTCTCTCAGATAAGAGCTGTGGGTCCCCAGGACTAAAAACCAGTGTTTTGTAGGCTGAAAGTGCCACTTAAACATCTATGGTACACAGGCAGAGTAAGAGTCTACAGCAAAATGTGTCCTAACAATGTTTTTTATGTGGTTTGTTTCTCTAGGCAGCTGGCGACTGTGGCGGTCCGGTCTTTGATTCCATCCACAGCTCTCATGGCTTCTATCTTTTGGATGGTGGTCACCTGGGGCTTGTGGTTTCTGCCTGATATCCTTGTATAACAGCCAAACATTTGAAACTGATCATAACTCTCATGTAGATGCGTTTACACCAGCCAGGATGGGTTTTCTTTATCCACCTCATGAGTAACCCAGAGTTATTATAACTGTATGTGTTGGGTATAAGTAAAGTCCTTAACATGCGTCATTCACATGAACTAAGCGCTACGGTTCAGATGCTCTTCACTATCAACATCACGGCCTTGCTGTATTACTACCTCCGCTCCTGCAGGACAGACCCTGGCATCGTCAAGGCAACCGAGGAGGAGAAGAAGAAGGTAAGACTCTGGATGTGATTTGCTGGCATGGTGCTGCTGTCTGATTGGTTAATACATGTATCAGTTACTTTTGCTCAAGTTCTGGATGCTACTTCTGTGGGATTCTTGCAGATTTGCGTTATAACTTT
The DNA here is from genome assembly GCA_032359395.1 of Enteromius anoplus. Lineage (NCBI taxonomy): Eukaryota > Metazoa > Chordata > Actinopteri > Cypriniformes > Cyprinidae > Enteromius > Enteromius anoplus. The sequence continues at coordinate 4,195,662 of JAUMHG010000043.1, read as the reverse complement.
AGAAAACTGCAAACTTGTAATTCAAGTTAATATTTCAGTGATTGTATCATGTTGTTATGTGGGTTGAATGTAATAAAAAATGTAAAAAAAAAAAACTTTTTTTCTTTTGATTTTGGAGCAAATGACACAGACATGGCCCTAAAAAAGGCTTTGTTTCTATGTATATTATTTTAATTATTCTGCTTGTTTGTTTGTTTGTTTGTTTATTTTTTTATAGAATCAACTTAAAAAAGAATAATGAATAGCATTACAAATAAAATTAGCATAAATTAAAATCAGTTTGTGTGTGTGTGTGTGTGTGTGAGAATATCAATTAATCAAATATATACCAAAAAAATTACATTTGATATTTATACATATTTTTGTATAGTTTGTGCAGCACTGATGTTTATTTATTTGGATTTGAATTTAATGATAAGCATATTTTTAAACAAACATTACTTAGTTTTTTTTTTTAATATTATTTGTTTTGATTTATTTTGACCTATTGAATTGGAGTCAGTTGCATGAGGTTTGACCTGAGGATTCCTTTTCTTACTTACACCTTTCTAGTCCATTGGGTGACTTTAACAGGTTCGTCTGTCTCTCTGTAGAATATTGTGGTTCTGGCAGAGGCAGGCTGTCTGGATCCCAGGATATTTTGTACTTCATGTATGGTAAGTTATTATCTCATTCTAGTGACGAGATAAAGAGGGCAAATGATGCAAGGTTAAAAGCACCTTTAAAGCCGCCTTAAAGCACGATGACCGAATGTGTTCCAGCATGTGCACACTTTGGAAATCTGCAAGGTTTTACCATAGTACTGACAGGAACATATATTGTTTCCTATTGAGCTTAAAAACCTTGTTTTTGCAGATGAGGAAGCCAATGAGAGCAAATCACTGCTTTTCCTGTAACGCCTGTGTGGCTAAACAAGACCACCACTCCATATGGATCAATGGCTGCATAGGTAACATGCATGAACTAGGACGTCCAGCTCTATCATTTTTTTTTTTACTCTCATTATAAGTTTTTCTCATACTAACATCCTTTTCCAGGGGCCAGAAATCACCCATACTTCGTGCTCTTCCTGGTTGCTCTGAACATCCTCTGTATATGGATGTTCTACGGCAGTATCGTATGTAAGTCACCACTTGAACTCAAATGTACAAAACCATTCTAACGTTTGTGGTTTTTGAACAAAGTCTCTTATGCTCACCAAGACTGCCTTTTATTTTATTAAATAATAATGTGAAATGTTGTTACCATTTAAGTTTTCAGCATCATAACTTTAGTCTTTCAGAAATCATTTGAATATGCTGATTTGTGGCTAAAGAAAATATTCTGGTCCCACCTTATATGAAGTAATTAATACCATAGTAACTCTAATATTCCTGCAACTACACACATGTAACAACCCACTGAATGGTATGTGGTGTGTGTACCCACTGGTTGGTATCCAGAATATTATACGTGATGTCAAGTGGATATTACCATGTAAGTATACAGGTGTTACAGTGGTGTGCCAACTCCAGATCCAACTCTTTCCACTTTACATATCCCTAAACCTACCCAGCTCCGCCTCCTGGATCTAATTGTTCCAATTACTCTTATACATACTGCTGTAACAAAATGTACTTATATATGTCCTGTTACACGTTTATACTTATTCGGAGAGTTGTAACATGTGTGTAATTACAGAAATATTACAGCTCTAGATACTATGTATCAATAGGGCCTTTTGCACCACAGGAAGCCGAACTAATTGTGGAACTACCCACTTCTTGGCTGGTTTCACTAGGAACGATTTCAGTTCCAGGACCTCCATTAGAAGGAACTAAATTAGCTCCTAGGTTTAAAATGCTGTGTAAACACTATATTAACTTTAGGCTTTTACAAACTGCATTTACCTGAAGACTTCGTTTACCGTGTTTTTTGCTTCTAGCAGCCTCAAGGACATGTAGCCTGTTTACGTTTCGCTCTTTCAACCGCTTGACTTATACGTCGGTTACTGTGAAACCTGCGAAACACTACAAAAACACTGCTTCGATCACAAAATCCTCCATCCTCCTGTTGTTCAAGTTGATATTTTTATTTATTTTTTTCTTGTTGAACGCAGTGTACAAATGACGTCATTGTCTACCGGTTTAGTTCATGCAAACTGTACATTTAGTTCTGGAAAGGCCTTAATGTGTACTTGCACTGTATTTGCGTACTACGTACACATCTAATTACTATGTAAGTACGTAGGTATTAGGGCTGCTTAATATAAAGTGGGACTCTCTGTGGAATGGAAAGTTTCAAATGAACAGCTGATGTCTTGCGTTTTCAGTCTCTCCAGAAGAAAATGCTCATTAAAAAATATGTGTGTTTCTGTGTGTGTAGACTGGTCCAAATACTGTCCGGCGCACTACGCAGAGGAGGGCATCTGGGGGGTGGTGACCGCTCTGACGGGCTGCTCTCCCTGGGTGCTCTACATCTTCTGCTTTGCTTTCTTAAACGCTTCCTGGGCCTCCATCCTGCTTTTGGTGCAGCTCTACCAGGTGAATGACATGATGGTGTGCTCTAAAATGTCAAACATCCCAGCACAACATCACCAGAGTGAATAGCTGTCATTGTTTGTGTACTATGGCTGATGACAGATATTATGGCATTTCTTCACTCCTTGCCTAGACTTTTGCCTTACACGAAATCAGTCTTGTGAAATCACTCTTATATAATTATAATACGTGTGGTCGTCAATAGAAACCTAGTATGCTTTGTGAATTATGCCTTGATATTTTATGAACCTAACCTCAGTATACAATCGTGTCTTTTGATCTGACATGGTTCGCTTTGTTTCTTCACAGATCGCGTTCCTCGGGCTGACCACGGCCGAGAGAGCGAACCTGACGCACAGACAGAGAAAACTCCCTCAAGCCTTCTCTCTCAGACAAAACCCATTCAAGTAAGGCCGTTTCGCTAGTTCAGGGTGGATAACACTCAAGAAGCGCCTATGTTTTAATGGTGTTTTTCCCCTCACAGTCTTGGAGTGGTGAGGAACCTGGTGAACTTCTTCCAGTGGCGTTGCTGTGGTCTCTGCAAGCCAATGGTGCTGGATTGGACTCAGCAGTATCCCATGGGTCTCAGCAGAGACCACCCCATGTTCAGTGGCCCAGATGCTGTTTGACCTCCAGCGATCGGTCACCCACTCAGGGAGAGCGACGCACCCCCTCCCCCAGTTCTGGAGCCATTGGTTTGATTTGAATGTCTTTTTAATGGAAGTGAACAACAGACTGAATGCTAATTTGGATAATCATTTGTTCTATTTGCAAGAACAGCCGCCTTTTGTATTTTGAGGGAACTGTAGTGTGAGTGATGTGCGTCAAAGGTTAGTTTTTGCCTTACAGCTTAAGTTGTACATAAGGAGGAATACATGTTTGTAAGCACACTGATATATTTTGAACAGAAATCTTTTGTAAGGTTCGGTAAGATCACGTTTTGGTTTTTACTCCAAGTCCTTTTACAGGAAGTGACCACTATATGTATACTCTTTGTGGAAAGATTCGTAAAGCAGAGCAATTTTATTTCTACTACAAAAAAAACCAAACAAATTTAAAGACATTTTGAGAAGTGTGTGCAACCCTTTTGAGTCAAAACGCATTTGAAAATGACTTTACGCTATGATCAGATGCATTACAACCACAGCATCTATAGCATTATACATGCAAGATGACTCATGTAATTTAATATATTTTAGTAGCTATTAATATCATGTTCACTTTAATCAGTAATGACCTTTTATTTATGCCTTTAATACCCACTGTGTAGTACAGCATCAGTTCGCTCTTTACTGCACTTCTCAGTTCTGTTCATTATACTTTATTACCCAGTATGTCATAATAAGGGAAAAGTGCTGTTCTTGAATCTTGCTCTGTGCTTTGGAATAAATCACACCACTTTTGTAACTTGCTGGTCAGAGTATTTCTCAAGGTAAAGTTATATTTGTTGCTGGTCTAACAAAAAATAAATTAAAAAAGCATGTTATTATATTATTTATGTAAGAAGAATGAATATATGCAAATACTTTTGATTTCCTAGTTACTGATCGTCTTTAAGTCAATGTTGAATGACACATCTTTTATTTAGTCCTTTATTTCTGTTCTTATGCTATGATGTGATATACAGTTACAGTAGATATGGTTCTTAATTGTAATACATATGTTTTATGCAGCATAGCATCAAAGAGATATTAAGTTTAAAGCTGAAGTGTGTAGAATTTTTTTTTTTTTTTTTTTTTTTTAAATACAACAGGGTCCAGGAGTCTGAAAGCATTTTTTCTAATTAGTACA
>JAUMHG010000043.1:4153165-4186205 GCA_032359395.1 Enteromius anoplus | reverse complement strand
CTTGTTATACAGTGTCTTTTCTGTCTCTATGATTTACATACTCATATTTTCTCTAAAATAGTCACATATTTATAAGAAATGGCTGAAATTAAATAGTAGGTCTAATCACTTAAACAGAGATAACAGATATTAAAAATACAAACCTTTTAATTGATATATGCATTGAATTTGATCATGTCCTCAGTGCAAAGTAATCAACTTCCACTAGAATATGGAACGTATATATATATATATATATATTTTAATTATGTTATGGACTAGACTAAACTTCATCTACTCACCATGTCAGGCTATATTATGGAGAATGTATATAAAAATAGAATAAACATCGGAATATAGAATAAAAATCTGGCATAGTTATAAAATTCTTTTCATCTCTAGAAGGTTAGAGAGCTAAATTTTAACCAATGAAAAAACTACAGCAAATTTAGCTAAAAATATATATATATATATATCTAAAGTTTTTTTTAGGAATGTAGAATGTGAAATAATAGGGTGGAAATTCTAACAGAATACTGAGCTTGGCCAGTATGTTTTCCATATAATTAAAATGTCTCTATTTTGGTGGAATGCTAAAAACATGAAAAACTTTTTTTTTTTTTTATTGAAGCCAAAATGTTACCAGATACCAGGAATGACCCATACACACACCCATATATATATATATATATATATATATATATATATATATATAAAAGCTTGTCATAAGACACTAAATCATAGACTGTAGTCATGTGGATTGTACGTGTGAACTATTGTGGTGTTTTTATCAGCTGTTTGGAGAATCATTCTGACGGCACTCATTCACATTCAGAGGATCCATTGGTGAGCAAGTGATGCAAAAAATAAATTTCTCCAAATCTGTTCTAATGAAGAAACAAACTCCTCTACAAATTGAATAGTCTGAGAGTAAGTAGATTTTCAGCAAATTAACATTCTAGGTGAACTGTTCATATAAGAATATATTTTAAATATATTTCCAAGACTTACTCTTGAGGCTGATGTTCCTCATGATTGATGGGGTCAGAACTCAAGGCTCCAGCACCCTGGCCATACCCATAACCTTTTGGACCATATTTCTTGCCGTAGCAGGATTTGCAGTAAATTTCAGACTCGTGTGCTGCAACTGTAGTGCTGTCCAAACCTTTACGGCAAGCCACTAGAGAACAGAAAGACTCATCAAATATAAAAAGTATGAAATTGTAAGTGTTTGTTTTTAAAATTAGTCTCTGGCTTAAGGCTGCATTTATTTCACAAAAATGTATTGAAAACAGTAATATTTTTTTAAATATTAAAAAAACTTTCTATAAAATACATTTTGAAATGTATTATTTATCGTAAACTGATTTTTCAGCCTCATTACTGCAGTGATCCTTCAGAAATCATTCTAATATGCTGATCATCTGCTCAAGAAACATTTCTTCTTATTATCAGTGCTAGAAACATTTAAACTCTTTGGATGCATTTTAGATTTTTAGCATTTTGCGATGAATAGAACAGCATTTATTTGAAAATAGAAATATTTTTGCAGCATAAAATCTCTCGTTGAATCTGTTGTGAGAGTGTGATCTCCAGAGGCCTGTCATCTCCTGCCTGCGTTCGTCAGCTGCTGCACTTTCAGCCAGGACGGCTCAAGAGGCTCATGGGAGCTTGTCTTTATGTCTAATTTTGGGCTGGATGAACAAGAGGCTCTGGGAGACCAAAGCATCCCAGCCGATGTCATCCGCAGCAGATGGAAACAGGCTCTTGAACGGTGGCGAACTGTAGGGGTGTAGGTGTTACCAGTCTCAGACTGACTATCACCACCCTTTCTGGCACCACTCAAGCCTTGAAGAGTTAATGCCGTGCCACTGAAAGCTGCTGCTCACTGGGAAACATTTCAAAGAGTGCTTTTGCTTTAATGGCATTTTTAGTCGCCCAAAACCACTCATCATCATCATTAGCTCTATATATCTATAGCTATATATATATTTGCATGTACTACATTATTAACGTTATTAAATATTCTGAGATAACCAGACACATGTAAAATATATATGCTATTGCTCCTAAAATACAGATGATATTGAACAAAACAATTGATACTTAAAGGTAATACACTAATGGACCCAAGGGCCAAAGGATGTTACATACAAAAGTTTGCATGTTTTATCAATTATGTTTTTTTTATGAATGTTAGCATGTTCAGTTTAGTTTGGTTTTACATTTTGTTCATCCCACTGGATTTTCCTAATGACATACCTGGTTATGAAAAACATTTCAAAACCACAAGGAAAATCTCAAACACTCAGAACTTAATCTTTTAATGGAAGAGTAAAATATTCCGTTTAGTAATGTTTTGTGGACTTACTGCAGATGAAGCAGGTTTTGTGGAAGCTCCGGCTGTTGCACTGGATCTCCTCAGCATGGTAAACCGTCTTCTCACAGGCTGCACACTTGGCTCCTCCACCCCAGTTTGGCATCTTCAGCTCTGGCGAAAGCTCTGATATTCACAAGGATGGGAAAAGAGACAATTAATGCGAAACCAACTATGCCATCAAAGAATGAGTGTTAAGAGGAGTTCACTAACAGGTAACATCTTTACACTTGTAGTTAAACACTGAGAAAAGCATCATGTGACTGGTCAAGATATAAAAATAGATGTATGCTATCTTAAAGTAATATGTTTGTAAATTCTCATCTCTGTGAGCAGCAGAATATCACCTCACTAGTGTGGAATGCAATGATAAGGGTCCAGAAATAGAATTTTTATTAGTGCCAGTGCCAGCTTACAAGAAATGACTGCTGTAATATATATATATATTTAAAGGTATATTTATTCCTGTGATGATAAAGTTGAATTTTCAGCAACATTACTTCAGCATCTTAAGTGTCACATGATTCTTTGCAGCTCAGAAAAACATTTGAAAGCTGCTTGTTTATGGGAACCATGATAGTTTTTTGTAATTCTTTGATGAGTAAGCTTCTTTTTTGAATGATAGTCATTTCTTTTCTTTAAAAGTCTATACTTTTGAACGAGAGTGTAATTTAAACTCATATGGAAATTTCTTACACATGTTACTTTGTGAGAAGGAACGGTTTAGTATTGTCACAACTATTGAAGAAATATTAATTAGTATCTCCATAACGGACAATTACACTAAATTTCATTAAAAAGAGAGTAACACAGCTTACATGTAACAATCATTTGATGTACATTTAAATGTAAACATACTTTTTTATATGATCTTTCTAAATGTGAATGTATTATTACCTTTTCATTTCCATCGTTACTCAAAAAAATCTGATGAATTCTTCTAATATCATTTTTTACAACAGTTCTCTTTTCCATTGAATATGTGACAAAACCAGGCTTAAGTTGCTGGGATGTATTTTGTAGCAATAGCCAAAAAAATATTGAATGGGTCAAAATGATAGTTTTTCTCTTTCATGTCAAAAATAATCAGGATTTTAAGTAAAGATCGTGTTCAGTGGAGATATTTTGTCAATTTCCTACTGTTAGTATATTAAAACTTTAATTGATTTTTTTTTTTTTTTTTGCATCAAAAGAACTTCTTTTGGATAACTTTTTTTTTTTTTTTCAGATTCAAGATTTCCAACAATTGTATCTCAGTCAAATATTGTCCTATCCCAACAAACCGTATATATCAATGGAAAATTAATTTATTTAAATGAATATTCAAATTGACCCTTATGACTTGAATCCATGGATAAACAAAAAATGCAAAAGTGTAATTTCTACTTACTCTGGTTATATTAGAAATCTTTTTCTGCAAATGATCCTTTCACCTCTGTCCAGCTCGGGGGCCTAATGATGTCCATTTCTGACCCTCTTTGGCGGGTCTTTATATATCTACACACACACACTCACTCATAATTTCAAGAGGACCAGGAGGCCGTGCTGACATTTAAATTAGTCCATCCTCCTAAATTAACTGCTGACAATACACAGATGCAATGCAGCAGCCTTCAGTCCTGAGCTCAGATATTCTACAAGCTCTGCAGCGTTTGCTCAGCGCTTTACAGGCTTGAGTGCTCAGTTTAACAACGGTGAGAGAAGTTCACAGGCTAAATAACATATATTTCGGGGAAAATCATTCATAAATAAACATATTTTATTTTTTCCCCCGGAGCATCACACTGCACATAGTCTGAAAAATTATACATATGAAAAATATGTTGTTGTTTTTTTAAATAAACTTCATATTTATAGGCTACTCTTAGCAACCAGCGAGAAAGCTGTAAGATGAAAGTGGCCCCAAACTGAACCTTTTACAAGGACTAAAGGGTTGGATATCCAATGTTCAAAATATGGAGAGAATCACTTTTGCACTAAAAGTTGTAACTAAAACGTTGTTTAGTTGTGACTAAAACAGCAAGCCGCGCCCCACGACTGACAAAAACAGTGTTTGCGCGAGCAGATGAGAGAAGATCGCGCGCAGGAATGATCGCGCGCGGATGATATATATAGCACGCGCCAAGGTTTGAAATGAGCTCGCGGGCCCCGTTTCTTCGCATGTACATCTGTTTTTCTCTCGCGGAAATAATTTTCCACGCTCGCTTATTAATGCCATGGATTTGCCGCCATAAGTTGAGCTTGTTTTTCCACGAGCTGGTTGCTGCTGCTGCGGCGGGGCGGAGGATCGCAAACAAGCATCATGACGTCTATCGGCCATCGGCGATAGACATGCCCAACCCTATTGTCAAGTTCTGTTGATATTCTTTGATCTTTCAGGAAAAAAATATATTATATAAAGAAACAACTCATTTTTGTTTACTTACAACCGGAAGTGCAGCGCGCTTGATAGCCTACCATGGAGAGAGGAGAGATTGGCTTTTAAGAGATTTGATGAGTAACTTTTCCACCAAACTTTGCTGTATTTACCTTTAACCACACTGTAAATAAAACAATTCATTTCTGTATCTTAATAGATTATTAAGATATGTTAGTATAAAGTAGATCTAAAGTGTATATAAAGTCTTGTCGCTCATTTTCACACAGGAAGACATTTCAAAGTAATAAAAATGGAGTGTTTAACTATAAAAACTTTGGATTTGTTGAAATATATTTCTTTACTTAAACGAATCATTGCTTAAAGAAATGAATACCGATAAATTAATTGCAAAGATGAAATAGTGGAAGGCATTTCCTCCAAACATTTCACCAACAATTAAATAAACACAGGAACGAAGCACATTCATTTATATTTATTATACAGAAATCAGATTGCAAAGGCAGTTCAGATAAATGATGTGCAGATATTACTAGATTTCATTAACATAAAATACATCTACAATATTTAATAACACCCTTAATCTAACATTTTCCCATATCAATACATCATAACACAATGACAAGTTATGGCAATTGAATATACTGTGGTACTTTAACACTTTAAGGTGATGCCCCTCAACAATTTTACAATCTTACAAATTTGGCAATTCCTACAATCCCTGAAATCAGATGTCCTGCTAACATTTCATACAACCTTTGACCTTTCTTCCTTTTTTAACCCTAAATTTACAGCATATTTAAAGAAAAGCCCTGAAATGTATTTTTATTTTTTGCAAATAAACCCTCAGCTGTCTTGGTAGATAGCATAGCACCGTGTTTGCTGTCCTGCTTTCCTCAGCAGTAAAAAGCATCGAGCACCACAGATTAATGTCAAGTCAATGCAGACCCTACAGTAAAGTAAAAATACATAAAAAGAGGAGAACATAAAAACACTCAAAGACAAATAATAAGAACACACAATGGCTCAAACAATACAGTGGTTTTTGTCAGCGTAAGGTGTGAATGTCTTAGGTGTCCTCTGGACTCACATCAAGCTTTCTCTGAGGGATGTAGATGTTTTTGGGAGCCGCGGTGTTGGTTACAGTAGGGAAGGAGACGGGCGTGTGAAAGAAACTCTGCTGGAGGTGTTGACAAGGACCTTTAGGTGTGGTTACTAAAGGCTGCAGGAAAAAAGAGATGAAATATGCAAATGACATAATGTTTTAAACAACAAAGGACTCTTCACACAAACCCAGCGAGGCTCCAAGAAAAATGCAAATTGCTCTAATGTTCAAAAGTTTGGAGTCTGTAAGATTTCTTCTTTATGCTCACCATCGCTGCATTTATTTAATCGGGCATCCAGTAAAACAGTAATATTGCTAAATATTATTGCAATTTTAGATAATAATTTTCGAATGTAGCTTTTCCTGTGATACACAGCTGAATTTTCAGCATCATTACTTCAGTCTTTAGTGTCACATGATCCTTCAGATCCTCAAAAATGTTTCTAATTATTATGTGAAAACCATGACGCACATTTTTTCAGGATGCTTGGATTATTAGAAAGCTGAAAGAAAAAAAACCCCTTTTGAACAGTAGTATAGAACTAAATTTAATTTAAAGCAATAGGAAAGCTAACTTTAACGTGACCTGACTGGGTATACAGTAGTCAACATTCGGATCAGTGGATCAAAACCTCTCATCAAAGTGGTCCTAAAATCAAAAAACAATACCTATTCTTGTCTTAGGGCAACTTTGATGAAAGGTTTTGATCCACTGATCCGAATGTTGACTACTGTATACAACACACATATTAAAATGTTTAATTTATATATTTATTTATTTAAAGAAATCCTTGATATTTTGTCATTGGCCAATACAGGCGTTTCTAACAATTTGAAACCAAAAATACTTTATTTTGTCTACTTCAGGTTTCCTAAAAACTTTAACAGTTCACAATTTTGTCTAATGTAGATTATAATATTCTAACAAATTATAATAGATATAATAATAAAAAGAATTATAATATTATAATTTTACATTATTTGGTTACACTTTATTCTGATGGTGCTTCTGTTATTGCAACTACATATCTTATAGCTCTCATTAGAGTGTTAGTAGACTAGTAGGTTAGAATAAGTTGACATACACTTGCAAAGTTACTTTTATGTCTGTTGGCGAACCATCACAATGAAGAGATAGCAGATATGAAGCAGACAGTCTGAATACTCCTAGTTGACAAGCAGGTGCAAAGTTACTTTTAGGGAAATGTCAGAATGCTCATCAAAATAAAGTGTTTTATATATATATATATATATATATATTTTTTTTTTAACACATGTGAAGTCCTGACTGTACTTTACTTTTTCACATATAGTTCATAGCTGCAGTGGCTGTACCTGTGGGATGCTGATGAGGGTGACGGGCTGGCCGTGTATGGAGCCTTGCTGCAGAGCTCGGGCAGGTGAGATGGGTTTCACAAAGATCATGCCATGTGGAGGGAGCCCCGGGTGCGGAGAAGATAGTGTGGTGGCCTGCTCAGGAGTGGCGTTTGGTGTGCTGGAGCCGGGGATAAGGCCCAAGTTCTGCAGGGTGAAGTTGAGAATGGCAGGACTGGGGCTGTGGATGCGATGCCCTTGAGAAGGGAAGGGAGAGACGGACGGTATCCGGTGCAGAGGGAGCCGGGTGGGGGTGATTTCTTGAGGAAGTGGGTGTCTAGAACCTGGAAAGAAGGGATACGAGTTAATACGCGATACGAGAGAGTTAATTTCATCTTTAACACATGAATAGTGCTGATGAATTTCCGTATTTTAGAAATTCGCATTTTTGTACTTAACACAGAAAAAAATGTTGAAAACTCCCCCCCAAACCAAAACAATTCACACAAATATCAAATCTCACAATTAAAGTGGCCTTATTGTGTCAAGCTTTCATGCAGAGAGTACCGCAGCACTAAGTGAATGGAAAACGTCCTGCAAAGTTTTAAATCCGAAAGTGCACCGTGTATAAAGTTATTGTCTCAAAAGAAAGAGTCGACTCTGAATCATTGAAACGAGTCCTATTTAAAACATGTCCCAAGCCGTTTCATGTCGACGCCAAAATGGAACATTAGCATATTGCCCGTCCACTTGTTGGTCTGAATGAAAATGCATTAACTAGGTGCCACTTTTGAAGCGTTAAAAGCGTACACACATTGCTTTAAATGAAATTGACCAAAGAAAAATGTATCGTTTAAGAGTCGTTCAACAAATAAAGGTAAAAATAAATGCATATTATAAGAAAATGAAGGTGTTGTTTTGACCTTGCACGCATGTCAACTAGAGGCCGACCGATATTAGGCATTTTCCAAACTATCGGTATTGGCATTTATAATGGCAGATAAATTAATATTTCAAAAATAAAATAAAAACGGACGAAACACCCTTCAACCATGTCATGAGTGTTGGTGTTGTATAGTTTGTCCACCAGAGGGCACTCTACACCGTCCCTGTTGGCAACACTCGTGTATAACGCGCCACACATCCTGCAATCTGCTGATCCAGCCAGAGTTGGGCAGAGAGAACCAGTTATCCGCGAGTGAGATAATCGGTGAAGTGTGTTCATGGTGAGACATACATTTGTATATTTTGCGTATGTACGTTTGTATTTTTATACATTGCATTTATCAGAACTTTAGTATATTTAAAACATGTGTAAAATGCATTATCACATGTTAGCTAAAACTCATCAATAACTACAAATAACTAATGTTAGGGAAATCTGTTAATGTTTTGTTGCACGTTTCTGAAGTGTACAAAAAAAAAAAAAAAAAAGTCAGCCGATATATCGGATTTTAAAACCAACAAATATTTGTATCCGTATCGGCCCTCAAAATCCTTTATCGTTCGGGTTCTAATGTCAACCTGTCGTTTTGGACTACTAAAACCAAAATATGAAGAAAAAATGTACCCCCCACCCCCCAATCCTATACACATGTGTTAATATACACATTTTTAGAGTACCTGCGGTCGGGGTGTGATAGATGTTGTATGTTGGTGTAGAGGCTTTGGAGGTGTCTCCAGTGGAGTATTGTGGATCTCTGAAGTTTACGAAGGACAAATAACCTGCAGGGATCAAAGTCTGACGCAAAAAAGAGGACTTAGAAACACCTAAAGACAATTTGGATCACTCCAACATGAAGATGATTGAGGATCAGACAGACAAGGTGCACACATGAAGTGTAAATAGTATTCCTACCTCTGTATGTACGGGTGCAGATGGCAGAACCGTGTCCTGAACGCTAAGCTTCTGAGCCTGTGATTGCGGTTGTCTGACAGGCGTAAGTCCGGCCTCACTGTCCGAGGTCTGAACCTTCTCCAGGAAGGTCTCCACGCTGTGCTCCAGAGGCGCTGTGCCCGTGATTAGTGAGGGAGGCTGGTTCTCAGAGGGTTTGGAGAACTCCAGGTGGAGGGCTCTCGGGGAAGGCCGGTTGGAGGCAAAAGTCCCTCTATGGGCCTTTAGACGAGCTTGCAGAATCTCACAAAGCTTTGGTGAAACGCTCTTGAAAAAGAAGCACACAAGAAAGTTAAAACTGTTACTCCATGTACTATAAACACATAAAAGGCAGGCACTGAGCAGTTAACTCAAGACAATTCAGACTTAAAAAGCCAATTTAAACATAATTTACTTCTCTGTTTTTTATTTAAATGTCTCTAATTACTGTTTTTTTTCCTTATTATATTTAACTTTCACATTTTTAAGCATGTGAAATACATTGGGCCATTATTGATTATTTGATTTATTTCTTGAAAATATTTTTTGGGGGGAAACATAAATAAACAAAAAAACATTTAAAATGTAAATTTTTTTTTTTTTTGCAAAACTACCCTTTAGATGGATTCATGTTTAATTTATTTGCACATTTAATCGTTTAATAATTAATTTAATTGTTAAAAAAATAAAAAATGCTATCAACTATAAAACAAATTTGCACGTGTTATTTAATTAATATCACTAAATATAACAATAAATACAAATTGGTTTAGATTTTTTTTTACCTATAAAATCTATGATGTGCCTACAAACACACACATATATATATATATACACACACACCCAACAAATTTACCATGCCATATATTCTTCACATAACCTTACCTTTGGCTCTATCCGCTGCAGCTTGGATGGACTTCCTGTTAAGGTCTTTTCTCCACATGCTCGTTTAAGGGTTGAGGGGCTTGTCGGCTCTTTACTGTGTAATGAAGTTTGGTTACTGTTAGCTGTGGCAGCCGGTGATGCCTTTGTGTTTGCACTTCCTGGGCTCTCAAATGTCATTGAACGGACTGCTAGGCTGGTGGGCTGCGGTCTGAGAGAAGTGGGGTGCATGTAAACAGCATATGACCCGCCTGCCGGGTGCTGGGGTATCAGAACCGGGATGATCGGAGAGCACTTGGAAGAAATGTAAGGGATCGCCCCTGCGGGAAGAACTGGGATCTGCATTGCCAAAGGCCCGTGAGACTGATGATTGCTAGCAGACGTGGATTCAGATAGTTCAGATACTTGTGAAGTGCTTCCATTCAGAGTGTCTATCACCTCGTTCTTACGCTGAACACGATGGCTTCTGGAAGACAAACCATAAGTGTTATGTCTGAAGTGGGTAGTTCTATTGTTTTTGGTTCTAAGACAGAAAGTTTACTTACACTGATTGTTCATCTAGTTGCTTTTTGCAGATAGCAGCCAAATGAGCCATTTTGTTTGTGTAGAACTCACTGTTTGCAGAATCACCTACAAAACGAAATGCAACATAAGTTGTCAGGTGAAGTAAAAGTCTAGAGATGCTAAAAATATTTTGATATACTTCTGCACTCCCAGTGCTAAATTATTTTAAAGCACTTTTTTCATATGTACAGTAAAAACAATAGCTTAAAACAATATTTTATAATATAATTTATTCCTGTGATGGCAAGGAATTTTCAGCACTCACTCCAGTCTTCAGCATCACATATTCTACGTGATTCTTTTAATTGCATCACATAATTTTTAATTCAAAAAGGCAACCTCAAGCTGGAAGGCAGCAGAGAGGCTGGTACTATTAATAACGACTAACCTTAAAGTAGAAAATCCCCACAGAAAACAGGTGACTTTCTTATAATGAAAAAGCATGACATGCTGACCTGTCATTTTAATCGGACTAGAAGGAGCAGAGTTGATTTTTCTGCGGTCGTCTTGTATGCTCTTGACCAGCTTGACTAAGGAATGATGTCGAGTAAAACCTCGCTTTGTTCCAGGTGAGGAAAAGAGATTTTTAGCACAGTTGTCAACCGAAGAATGAGTCTCCAGAGGCCGTGATGCTGATGAAGATGTTGAGGTCCCCAGATCTACAAAACAAACATAAACAATAACAAAACATGATATCTATATATATATACAGACAGCTTAAAATAAACACTATAAATAAAATTATTAACAATTTTTTTGTGAAATATGCTACACTTACTCTTTGGAGATGGTATGTCTTCTGGCCCAGTCCACTTGAAAGCAGGCTTTCTTCCTCTGTCCTCAGTCACGTGTACTTTCTTTATCAGCTCTAGGCTGCTCAAAACATTTGCAATGTCATAAAGTCTGCGGATCTTAGCTGCCAACAACAAAACAAAGAGAGATAATTTAGTTAATTCCACATTCACAGAGCAGACAGTTAAAATGCAGAAGAGCTTAAAAATTCGTTTACACTTGAAAATGCACTTTTTGCAAAATTTGTATCTGTCCGCTGAAAAGGAATGTGCTATTACAATGACATAAAGTGATTTTTACATGCACGATGAGAACAGAACTCACTTTTGAACTTGTTTTTGTCCTGATCCACAACGTGATCTTCACCGATGAGGATCTTAGCCGCTATTTCGAGACTGACCACAGGAGGACTGGACACCAGGAACAGCATGACGAACTTCTGACTCATCACTCTCAGAGATTTGTCTTTGCGACTGTTTGCAGAAACTGCAGATAAAAATAAGTAAAAAAAAAAATAAAAAAAAATCACATGTGCAAAAATCACACACTCTGGACACAGTCCTATACTCCTGTTAAGGTTCAATTGAATGCATGCATATTTCATAATAATCAGCAAAAAAATACAGTATTGCAAATTCATTAACATTAGAATGAAATGTATGTGCATGCTTATGTAGTGAATAATTGTTTTTTTAATGAGAATTTCTTCTGTTGTACAAATATGACATGATACACACATTTAATAGTAATTGAAACCTAATGCCCTTCTTGCATGCTTGCATAAAATAATACAGCAATGCCTTAAGCAGACAGTCAGATGGCCATTAAGTTACCTGCTTTAGGATCTGCCCCTGAAAGCTCTGCTTGACTAGAGTCTCCATCCATATCAAAACCGGACATTTCTTCATTCTCCTTCTCCTCTCCGTCCAGGTCAATCTCTCTCTCTTCTCGCTCGAAGCTCCTTTGCCGTATCTGTTGCATCAGTTGGTCGTAGCGGTTCTCTTTGCCGGCCCGTTTCAGCATGCCAAGTGTCTGAATAAGTTTTACTCGGCCATGCCACGTGTAGCGGTTCTTAGCCAGCCGGCTGACCATGTTTAGGCTCTCCAGGACATTCATGATGTCGTAAATGCGACGTCGCTCCACATCTGTGAGAACAGAGGCGATCAGGATGGATGAAACACATGGTTTAGTGACTGAAATAAGTAGTTTGGGTTGATCAGTGAACAACTTACTTAGTTCTGTCGCCACATCGTCGAGGCTGATATCGTTGTTTATAGCAGGATTGGGGTAGTTTGGGTACTTTGCAAGAAATTTGTAACACAGCAAGCCAAGGCTTTTGTCTTTACGGCTTATCTGAAGCTTTTCTACTTCTTCCCCTTGTTCAGGCTCCTGTGTGGCACGACAATGGAAAACATATATCAAAATGATATAGTTATTAGCAACACAGACGGTAAATCAACAAATAGTGTGAGATGCATGAAATGCACGTAGACTTTTATTGATACCTGTGAGTTTTCCGATTCGCCGCTGTCTACGTCTACGCTGGCTCGTTCTTTCTCACGGTTGCGAATCTCAGGACTGGCTGCACTGATGAGCATCTTCAGGTTGGAGGTAGGTGTCCAGGGATCGCTTGACGGTGCCTCAAGGCCCTTAGTAGGTGTCGTCAGGGGCCCCATGTTTTTATGGCTCTCCAGTAATGCAGCTTCTAAAGCCTTACTTGAGTTTTTTAGTGGTGTTAGTGGCTCCACAAAAACATGACCCTATTTTAAAGAAAACACATTAAATCTTCATGATCATAATCATAAACCTTTTACAACAAAGGGCCAAAAACAAAACTCGACTGATGGCTGGGGGGGACAAAGTAATTGTTACCTCATATTCAATTATATTATATTAAGACTTTATTATTCTTTACATTTAACAATTTTGAGATGAAGAGATGCTTCAATGGTTTATCTTTTTCTTTCTATTCTTCCCTTCTCTTGTGATATGATATAACAATTCAAATCAAAGGTCAACACAGACCAACTTTGTCCTGGAGGCCCTTGTTTGGGCATGTTTGCTTTAGAGTATGACAAGTTATTTAGATTCTTCAAATCACTATTTTGAGGCCAAAATATTTATAACTGACCTTGTCATTTTCTGATCTTTCCTTAAATGGACTTCTTAAAGGTTTTCTGTTTACCTTTTGACCTTCTGATAATGTGCTAGCCATTTTCCACCTAAAGAAAAGAACACACAAGGCAACGTTAAAATAATCAACGTTCACTTATTATTATTTAGATTTAATGAAGCAGTCCTACCGTTTTTTTACAGCATTATACATTCTTGGAGACAACATTGTTACAATCAGTCCGGGTATAACGTTTACCAATTTCTCTGTCAGCTAAAACTGATTTCAAAACTTAACAGATATCAAACAAAGTGCATAAACTAAAGAAGTATTATGATTTCAAAATTACAGCGTTGATTTTTTTGCGCTTAGTAATAACTGACAAGCGTTCCATCGAATGGCTGCGTGAAACTCGTACAAAAACACGCCCCCAACTGACAGCAGCCAATAAATGCCGCGCAAGAAGGCGGGACTTCACCTCATCCCGCGCGCCTCCACACTTTTTGAAATCTTGGCGCGGAATACCGCCGATTGCAAAAGCTTTAATGCGGAAGTTACTAACTTTAATACAACTTTGAAGAATTCGTTTAGCTGCCCGATGGTCGTGCGCCTTGAATAACTCAAAGAATATATGTAAACTATTAAGCAGTTTTTAAAATAACCAGAGTACCAACAGAGGTAGCTAATAAACCAGTTGCTTACGTGGTACTTTTAATATGTTTATTTAGTATAAAGTACATACGTAAAGTTCAGGAACTAATTGTATAAATATACGTACGAACTTATATCGAGATTGTAGTCATGTTGGCTCATAACACCACAAAACTATTAACGTTAGCGGCGTTAGTTAGCGCGGGTTCAAAGCTAAGTTACCAAGAGCCGCCAGTCTGGCGTGTGTCCTAAATGTATGATATTGAATGAAATGAAGGTACGTATTATATTATAAAGGCAAATATGATCTGTCGATTAAATTTATTAAGTAAAGCAGATAACGTTACGTTAAGCCAAAACCAGCCTGAAACCAGTTAGCCCGAAAGCTTACAGCCAGCCACATAACATTAACTAAGTTACTCTTCTCCCCGGTCAGCATAGAGCAAAACAACAAAACATGATGAAATATTAAATTTACTCACCCTAAAAGAGATATGTACCCCTTTTACATACTACTCGACATCAGTCGCGGCCATAAATCCGTAGGAATACTGTACAGGTAACGTAAGTATTAACGTTACACGTCCCAGCTTCAGGTCTCTAAAAACACAGGATCCAACACTTCTGTAAATTAACTTTTAACAATTAAAAGTCTTATTAAAGTAACCTGAACGAATTAAAAAAGGGAAAACAAACAGCTTTTGATGCATAGCTGAGGAAAAGTTGTATGTGGCAGTTTCCTAGCGAGTTTAAAAGTTTATTTGATCAGTGTGACCATTTGTCCCGCCTAGATAGTGGACACAGCGCGCTACACTCCGTCCCGCCTCCTCTCGCCTCTCCGCCAATCACATCTGGAGGAACCCAGACTGGAGGCGGAGTCAGACTTCCGCTGATACTACCACAGCAGGTCACGGGGGGTAAAAACTCCGTCAACCAGGCTGTTACATGGTCCTAGACACGTCACAGAAAAAAACAGCACTTCCTTCTTTTCTCAGAAGACCAATGCACTCAAATGAGGAAAATGTTTATGATATGTATTCTATATACAAAATATTGTAAATGATAAATGTAAAATGCTTAAAATGTAATTTATTTTAAGCAGAATTCTTCACAGGAATCATAACAATATGCTGATTTGGTGCTCAATATTTTATTTATGTTCTAATCAGCATATTAGATAGATTTCTGATGCATCACGTCAGTTAAAGCTCATTTTACGTCCCTCCCCCCATTTTTTCTCGTACTGAACTGTATGAGATCTAACTATTAAATATTAAACGGATCTATCACAGCACAGTAGGTTATTTGTATCTGATATGATCGCTATGGACACTTCCGTTTGTCTGCCGCTAGGTGCCAGTGTGCGTATTCGCTGTGGACGTTTCCATGGAGACGGTCGCCGGTATGAAGCGCCGAGAAAAGAGCAGTGTGCGCGGAATGACGTAATGTGATGGATTGAAGCCGCTGTAGCGCCGGTCCCGCGTGCACTCACTGCTGCTCCGCATCCCTCAGCGGACTCTCTGTGCTCTTGTTTGGGTGAGTTGTCTCTTTTATTTTCTGCCTATCGTCACTAAATAAGCGCTTCGGAGTTAAATATGTACATTATCTCTCAGCGTTGCGGTCTGAATTGTTGTCCAGTGTTATATTTTTTTATCGAATCACGTGAGAACCAAAGGATTTCGACTACAATGCGAGTGTTATGAAGGAGGGGCTGCTTGGCAGAGATATGATCACTTAAATATGTATGTGTTCATCCATATACAATGGAAAAAGTCGGAATAATGTTTCAAAGTATTTTAAAACAAATCTTCAGATTGTTTTTTGTTTGTGCGTCGCTTACTTATGAGCTCTTTTTATTAAATCGAAATTAAAACTTGCACAATTATGTCAACTGCAGAATTTGTATTTTAGAGAGAAAGTTTATTGAGGTTGATGATTGTAATATATTATAACAACTATAAGAAATAAATATCAATGCATGCAATCACACTTTTTTGCTTATGTGTTGTTTTTTTGGATGTTTAATGATGATTGTAATATTACATTGTAACAACTATATTAAATAAATATCAATATATCACGCTTGTTTAGCAGCATCTCAGTCTTACTCAATGAAATGGTAAATGTAATACATTTTCATGACAAGAATACATTTTGCACAAATTACTTCTAAAGGAACCACACTTTGAGATTATAATAAAACGAATAATAATAATAATTTAAATGAAATTTGCTTTGTTTTGTTTCCTTCTGACCCCCATGCACCCGTTTAAGTAAAGAAAACCAATCCTGGAGCAAAAGTACCATCTTTGGATTTGTGCTTTCTGAGAATTTTACAAGACCCGACTGTGATGTAAAGCTGCAAGAACATGCCGCTGGGTCATTCGCGAGTTTTCAGATCATCATGAAAATGACTTTGTGAATACAGAAATGTGTAATTATGAAGTTGGGGTCGCTGGTCACAGGGGCCCTTCCCCCCTTCTCGATGCCTGTCACAGAGCAGCCGTGCTGGGCTTCATCTGAAGGGATGCACCATGGTGTGATCACGCGTCTGTCCTACCCCAGACCCAATGAATCGCACGAATGAATGGACATTAAGGGAATTAGCTCGGTTGCATAGGGACTTTGGATTTGGGAAGACTGGAACCGGCAGGAGAGCGCTGGATTTTTATTTGAAGAAGTGCAGTGGATACTTCAAGGAGTGGTGTTGGAAGATGTCTGAGAAGGGAGCCGAGGCGTCTATATCTCAGTCCACAAAGCGGAAGCAGGTGATTCATGGCCTGGAAGATCAGAAAAAGGTTAGTGCTATGATTTGAGGTGTTGGATGGCATCATATCATAGGTCAAACCACAGCGTTTCCTGGCATCTGCTGATTGGTCTTTTCTTGAACACTCCTAAATTGCTTTCAAACGTTTCATTTTCCAAACGGTATCGTGTCTGGATTTGCTACTTCAATCGCCGTTTGCAACTTTTCAATATTTTTAGAGTTTTGCTTTCATGCTAAAGTAGAAACTTGGAACACTTTCACCTTGGCCATGCTGCGCATTATCCAGTGATTTATGGTCAGCTGAGGCCGTGCACGTCCCTTGGCATATGGCCCAATAGCATAGCACCAGGTGCAATGGCCGCTTAATTGACTTGTGCTGAGATTTGTGTGTCTACTTTATGGCTGCTTGCAGATGCATGTGCTGACCACAAAGCTCGCGGATAATATTAGACTTTATGGCAGTGAAGGCAGTGAGTCTTGGTGTTAACGCTTTGGTTATATTTGAAAGCAAATCCTAAGCCTCTAAGTGAAGATTACCACTCATGCAAGTTTTTTAATCAAATAAACAACTAGTAATGCAGAATAACTTCAGGGCAGGCATCACAAACCTAGGCGTTCTTTGCATCCGATCCAGTTTCAGGCGCATTCTGCTCTCAAGAGCCGAAATAATTGGCTTAGAGATTCCTCAAGGCCCATGTTTCACTTCCGTCTTTGGGAATCTGATTTTACGTGTAAACGGATACCCATTTGCTTGCCTGTCCAAGTATGCCATGTTTTGCTTGGTGTAAATCCTAGCGTGAAGCGAGTAGACGAGGCTTGGGCTTCCTGGATGCCCAGCTGGACCCTTCAGGGGCATTTTGGTCTCTCGCCCAGACTTAACGGAGAGTCTAGGAGGACAATTAAAATATACAGACTCCTTTTGCTAAAATTCTTGGTGGATGGGCTTTTTTCCATCGTCCGCTTTGGTTTGAGTCGATTACATATGCGGGATTGATCACCTGGGATTTCAGTAGAACATGAATTAATTAAAGTAGCAAAAAGCACAGCTGCTGTTTTGCAATTTTCCAGCATGATGAACTCTTGTTAGGACACTACGCCTTCGAACACACACCGTGACAGAAAGAAGATTGTTGGTATAAAAGCCAGAATTCAAGTTACTAATTCCATATTCGAGTTATCAAAAGGGTGATATGAATCAGTAATTTGTTTAGTGTGAACGTGGCGCTGTATTTCGTGTTGAACAATAGTCTCTGTCAACCGGAACTAGTGGTTTTGAATAAGTCTATCCGTCGGCTAGTATGCGGCCCATTGTTTGTGAAATAACAGGGGTCTCCCTGGATCTGACGCTAGGTGTTTCCCAATTACCTCATGCTATATAGATTTTCCTGAGAGAGCTGCTCCTGCTTTGGTTAATTGGATTTTCTCCCACTCTTCGGCCTGATTTTTTGATTACGTGTGTTCATCAAATGACATTTCCTGAGAGAGATGCAGGTAACTCACTTCATTGTGGAATTGTTCATTGATGTGAAGCTTACATCTTTTCTTTTTTTTTTCAATCTGAAGCTATGAATTTTAGATTAGGGCCTGGTAATGACAAAGAGCCGTGTTCTCTGGTCATTGTGAGCAGGAAGGGTGAATCAATGAAGAGGCTAAAAAATACATTAATGAAATAGATATAATTGAAAAAGCATAGTGGCTTATATTGAGAAGCGTCTTCAAATGTTGCATTGCTTTGTTTGGTTTCAGGAGAAACTAAAGTGTGTTATGTTTTCTGCTACCAGCAGTGCAAAAGCACTGTAGAGGGTTTCTTAATGGATACAGTGGGACAAACAAGTATTTAGTCTGCCACCAACCTCTATCCTCCACTCGCTACCTCCATTATTAATCTGTTTGAACTCTTCATCAGTATAAAAGACACCTGTCCACAACCTCAAACATCACACTCCAAACTCCACTATAGCCAAGACCAAAGAGCTGTCAAAGGACACCAGAAACAAAATTGTAGACCTGCACCAGGCTGGAAAGACTGAATCTGCAATTGGTTAGCAGCTCGGTATGAAGAAATCAACTGTGGGAGCAATTATTAGAAAATGGAAGACATACAAGACCACTGATAATCGCCCTCGATCTGGGGCTCCACGCAAGTTCTCACCCTGTGGGGTCAAAATGATCACAAGAACTGTGAGCAAAAATCCCAGAACCACACGGGGGACCTAGTGAAGGACCTGCAGAGAGCTGGGACCGAAGTAACAAAGGCTACCGTCAGTAACACACTGCCCCGCCAGGGACAGATTATTGGGAGAATGTCATACGGACAGATGAAACCAGAATAGAACTTTTTGGTAAAAACTCAACTTGTGTTTGGAGGAGAAAGAATGCTGAGTTGCATCCAAAGAACATTATTTGTACTTACTGTGAAGCATGGGGTGGAAACATCATGCTTTGGGGCTGTTCTTCTGCACCAGGACGACCGATCCGTGTAAACGAAAGACTGAACGGGGCCGTGTATCGTGAGATTTCGTGAGTGAAAACCTCCTTCCATCAGTAAATGCATTGAAGATTATTTTCCACCATAATTTGCAAATAAATTCTTTAAAAAATTTCTGGATCATATTTTCTCATTTTGTCTCTCAATAGTTGAGGTATACCTATGATGAAAATTACAGGCCTCTCTTATCTTTTAAGTGGGTGAACTTGCACAATTGGTGGCTGACTAAATACCTTTTTGCCCCACTGTACCTATTTGGTAGTATTTCCATCCAATTCTATTTTTTTGTTTTTTTTTGGAATTGAATTTCACTCATCATCATTTACTCTCCCTCAGGTTGTTCCAAACCTGTATGAGTTTGGAAGAAGATATTTTGCACCTATGTCTAACCAGATTTTTGACAGTAGTCATTGACTTCCATAGTACAGAAAAAATACTATGGATGTCAAAGGTTACTGTGAACTTTGGGTGAGTAAATGAGGACAGAATAGATTTTTGGTGAACCATGACTTTAACCTCTATGTTTAAATATTTTAATTCAAGTTGGCAAACTGCTAGTAAGAAGCTTGTTATGAGTGGAATTGATGGTAAAGTAAAGTTTGCTGTATTTTTAGAGTGCAATCATGTTTTTGTGATAAACTTGTGGTTTGTAAATCAGTAATGATTTGAGAAGTAATGACAATAGAGTGTACTTTTTTGGAGATGTACCATATGTACAGCATTCTTTTTTTAATCTTTCTTCTGTGGTTACTGAAATATCATTTGAAAACTTTAAAACATACTTGTACTTATGCAACATAATACGTATTTTTAAGACCCCAATGCCTTCGCCCTTGCTTTTTACGTTAGCCTAGCTAAATGACAGATCATGCTTTAATGTATTTATACTTGCCTACTTTTTATTTGTCCTCTTTCTAAGATTTCTCAATTTAGAAAGCGAAAGAAACAATCTCAGTTAAATTATTGTTTTTTTTGTTTGTTTTTTGAATCTGAGGTTCATCTTTTGCTTGTTTATATCAACCGCTGAAAGTTACTGACTTGCTGACCGCTGAAGAACCTGAGCTCTTTTCTTAAGTCATGGTTAGTTACTAACAGAAAGTTCTCGGAAGAATGTTTTATTCTTTTAACCATTTCTTTCCTGTTGATTCATAACCCGACTCTTTCAAAAGCCAGCGTGAAAAAACATGGTGGTTTGTTAATGTTTGCATAGAAAAAAAAGAGGATTTTTCAATATTGTGAATCCGTCTGATTTTGAGAATTTGAACTCCTTTTGGGCACACATGGCAACTGTGTTAGTAGTGTAAAGGTTGTTTATTGAGGCCGCACTCAGTGGAAATTGCTATTATCTTTCCTTTTAAGTATTTCTTTCCCGAAGACACAGTTTAATACCTAACATCTGATTAAAAGGAGCAAAAGGCTGTTTATATATGCTGTGGGATGTTAACATGTGACAAAAATAATGAATAAATGCATTTTTAATTGTATTTCAATTGCAATCTCTTTGCAGTGGGAGGCTCTAGATCAGGGCAAAAGCAAAAGCACAGATCAGCAGTTGCATGTGATTCCCTGTCAAGAGAAACTGTTTCTGAAACATGTCTGGAGAGATTTCTTGTACTATCGAGAATGGGAGAGTGACGCTAATTGTAAATCAAACTGTTTGGCTGTGACATCTTGGACATCAGATTGCTCTCATTAAGATGAGAAGCCTGTGCGTGCTTGTGTTTGAGCTGAGAGACTGTTTGTTTTGATCTTCTCCACTTTGTCATATGGTGTGAAGTGTTAAAGTGCATGTGTGGTTTGACTTATTAAGGCCACAGCCTTTGATATTGATACTCTCTGAAATCTTTTTGACAGTAAAGAGAGAATGATGCCATGCTTTAAAAATGTTTAAGCCACATGACCCCAAATATGATAATCTCTCATCCACTGATTGGCCACGTTGTACTATTTTTATTTATACAGGCTCATTTATGCAGTCAACTATTTTATTAAATATGAATAGAATTGATATTGTTATTTGTATTGACTATTACTATTTAAAAAAATTATAAGATTTAATATTACATTAGAAAACATGTTGTTTCCTAAATTCAATATTTATTTAGTTTTTTTCCACAAATTTCACAAAAATGAAAGCAAAATATTAAAAATACTGGCTTAATTAGAATAAAATCGTGTAAAAGAATAATTAATAAAAGTGTCATGATTTAAACAAAAAGGGAAAAACAAACAAACAAAAATGCAAAAAAAGTATGTGTGTGTGTGTGTGAAATAAATATCTGACCTGTTAAAACCTATTAAATGGATTTAGTTTGAAAATATTATTTTAATAATTGAAATAATTAAAAAAAAAAAAATTTTAATAATAAAAAATATGTAATATTTAATAAACATGTTAACTTTGGTAAAAGTAAAACATATTAATAAAAAATATTAATAAAATAAAAGTTTTCTCTTCTCCCCGTTTTCTTTTAAAACCTCTGTCATTGGCTATATTTGCAAAAAAATGTTGAGAGATGATGAGTGATTTAATATAATTGTAGAAAGAGCCTTCTAAGGTTTTTTATGAAGTCTTGATTCAGTATAAATATTCAATGTAACATATAAATGTTGGTTTTGGATGGTGTTGTATTGTATTGCATATAATGCCAGACAAGCGATATCATTATCCTCAATGTTTTGTATTGGTTTAAGTGTAATGTTCTGGTTGTTACAGATTTAACTGGAGTGCTAAAACTCCATCAAAGACACCAATTGCCATTTTGAACAGTACATGTCTATGCACCTTTATTTAGTTATGTTGGCTTCCTTCCCAGAGATGCAAAGAGAGTGAGAGAGACCACTGACAGCCGTGATGGATCGTTTGCCACTGGGCCATTCTAGAAATATCTGAGTCTAATTGAACATAATATCAGTGAGGCAGGAAAGCTCATTGAAAAATGACTGTCACAGCCTCTTTATTTAAAGCCAGCCATTATCACAGTAATCAGGTTTTCCTCCCCTTCCCCCCCGCCAGAGATGAGAAGAACTGTGTGCTTGCTTGGCTCTCTCTTTCTGCACCTCTTTGACAATTCATCTCAATAACTCCTGCGAGGAACTGCTCATCCATTGAGGAAGGTCTTACTCTCTGCCGGCAGAGTTCTGAGAGGAGACATAAGGTTTCTGACTGATGATGACAGCACAGGCCACTGTATTATGGTTAGAGTATTGGACAGTAGTACAGTAGTGGTTTGTATGGTATTGTAGTGAATCTTTGTATTATGTACTAGGAGATTGTTTATTGTACCACATATTGGTGTATATTATAGCATCATACAGCATAGTTCAGGGGAATGTAGTCCACATTTCTGGCTTTACAGTTGAAGCCGTTCACCGCATGAAATAATATGAAAACCAATGATATTGTGTAGTATATTATCTGCAAAAATCCACCAAAACATATAGCATTATAAAGCGAATGACTCCTGTCCTGAAGCTTTCCATATTCATCATATCCTGTGTGGTGTTTATCTAACTAACAATGTTAACTACTTGTTAACTGAACGTTTTTTTTTTAAAACCAGTGTCATATTTGCTATTGCAATCAGTTTGGGGAACAATCACACTCTTGCTTGACCATATCATTTGGTTAAATTTATATAATTTGGACAAAAACCTCATGTAGGGGCAGTTTTGTGTTGAATTTTGAAGTGCAGTAGACCTTTCATCCAGATCTGTTGGACTCTCCAAGTCTCCATGAATAATGTCAATGCAGGGAACGTGTTTATGTTGGTCAGGGCAGGGGGCACTGATGAGCCGTTGAATGTGACGGAGGGTGGAGAGTGGAAAAACCAGCTTCTGACTCTCTGAGGCCTTGAAGCACCATCTGTCAGTCCCCTCTTCTTCCTCACAGAGGGACGGGTGGGAGGGGACAGGTGGTCAGGCCCAGTTGGAAGGTTAAAGCTGAGCGTGAGCAGTCCTGTATCTGTAGGTCTTCATCTACGTCTTTTAATTAAACTACACTAGTGCTTAGATCTTGGATGCAACCTACAAGAGTCTCACTGTGCTGCTATAAGCCACTGATTTGAGTCATCCTTTGGACATAATGGAGACTGGAGTCACATAATGGACTTGACAAGCCATGCATGTTTTTACAGGATTAATCAGATTATCATATGCCATCTGTATGTCAATAATCGGCATATTACAATACCTTTAAGAAGGCATGAACTGATCTGTAGAGAATCCATAAAGAATTTACATATAGTTTGTATGGACTATGGTTGGTTTTACTTGCTGTGCCTGTCTGGGGTGTCATACAAAAAGATAATGGAGTCTTGTAGTGTATAATACAGATCATTAATATTAATGGTGTTTGCTGAAACAAGCAAGAGCGTTTAAAAAAAACTTTGTTTTATGGTTTTATACTTTAATTTTTGTGCTATGTTTTAATATAGAAATATATATGCTGTTTTTTTTTTTGCTTTTTTTTTTGCTTTTTTAAAGAAATTTTAAAATGTAATTTATTCTTGTAATGGCAAATATGAATTTTCAGTATCCATTACTTCAGTCTTCAGTGTTCCTTTAAAGATTAACCTAATACGCTGTTTAATATTTAAGTTTCTCATCAATATTAAATTCATAAAATTTTTGAATATATTTTTGTGAAAACCATAATATTTTTTTCAGCATTATATAATTAATAGTATGATAAAACTAACAGCATTTATCTGAAATGGAAATATTTTGTATATGAATCTTTCCTGCCGTCATTTATGATCAAATTAACGCTAAACAAAAGTATAAATTACAATAAAAATCGTACAAACCATAAACGTTTTACTGGTAATGAGTGTAGGAGACGCTTGGGCAAATTTTTATTTGCTTTTATTCAGTTAGTCTGTATTTTAACTCATTTATTTGTGCGGCGTCTGTTTACTTATGGGTCATATTGCATTGTCAAGATTGGACAAATAAATAAATAAAAAATGATGAAGTTGTGTGGCTACTTAAATGTTTATTTCTCCAATGTGAATGACTAAATAACTAACTAGTAGTCCGTATGAGACCACACCTTAAATTGAAATTGTATTTTCACACTTGACCCATAACCTGCTCATGAGATTCCCAATTTTAATTCATTGTATGACCTTCGTCACTGGCATCCAGGCTCCGCTAAACACAATGTTAATGGTAAATTAGATTTTGTGCACGGAGACAAATAGCCATACGTTCTGTCATTCATCACGGCACATCTGCCCAAACACGCCTGAGGCGAGAGTCGCCTGCTGATCTTGACTAACAGTTCTCCCCACATCAGCACACAAATGAACTGCCTTCCCAGAGTGCCTGGAAGCTGTTTTTAAGGCTGTTATCTTCAGTCTCTGGTGCAGGGGACTGCTCGGCTGCAGATATACGGTACCTGCTTCAGTATTCTCCTTTAAGCCCTCATCCACTTCCCAAACTCTTCCCTAATGTCTCCCATCGGCTCTGGCAAGGCATATGATCTCATCAAAATTCAATTTTACACTCTAGGAGCTTTCCCGCCGATAACGGAGGATAAAGGCGTCTTTTCCCTCTCTAGCCATCTGTAACCTGCAGTGTAAAGCCTGAGAATCCCGTTTCTGCCAACGCTTGGAAGAGCAGTTTGAGCACGGAATCCTAATCGGCAAAGCTACAGACAAGCACAGGGACAAAGAGGGGTGAAGAGGCGGAGAAGGAGAACACGGAAAGGCACTTCACAGTAAACGTCCGTGTGTCCGTGTGCGATGTGACATATATGTTGTGTAAAAAATGTCATGGCGCAGTTTCCTTCAGGGCTATGGGAAATGGGTTTGCCGAGGTGACAATGAGCAATGGCACAGGCTTTGCTGGCATTTCTTGAGCCAAATCACTATGCTATATGAAATCCTTATAGATTTTCTACATTGTTACCAAAATCGATCGTTGTGCTGGAAAAACATAAATCTTCTGTGGTGTTAATGTTGGTGATTTTAACAACATTTTTACTTTTTTTGTCTGGTTCAAAACGAAACGCTTAAATTGGAAACTGAAAAAATTACAATTCTATCGTCTTTTACTTTTCTTTCTTCTAGTGCAGAGCACCATATTTTTAACTATTTTTGTCCCTATGAGTAATAACGGTGCTCAACAATGTCATTTTAGACCCGCTGGTTGAACTAAAAACACTGAGGCGTTTTCCTTATTAACTTCTTTTTTTAATCCACATAATAAAGAAATGCATAGAGGTTTGGAATTACATGGTTGAGGAAATTGTGAGAGTTTTCTATTTTGAGTGAACTGTCCATTAAGTATCGGAAATTCTTAATGTTTACATTTAATTGTAGGCTTATATTTTTTTAACAATATCGGCCGGTTTGATGTTTTATTTTGCCATCATCTAATCTTTAAAAACACCAATAATTTAAAAACACTGTTAAATGTCATTTTCAGTCAGTCTTATAATAAATATCAGCTGCAGGGACAGGACGACTGGTTGCAATCAAGGGAAAAATGAATGCGGTACAGAGATATCCTGGATAAAAACCTTCTCCAGAGTGGACCTCAGAGCGGGCCGGAGGTTTACCTTCCAACAAGACAAAGACCCTAAGCACACAGCTAAAATAACAAAGGAGTGGCATCACAACAACTCTATGACTGTTCTTGAATCCAGAGCCCTGACTTAAACCCAATTGAGCATCTCTGGAGAGACCTAAAAATGGCTGTCA
Source organism: Enteromius anoplus (assembly GCA_032359395.1). Lineage (NCBI taxonomy): Eukaryota > Metazoa > Chordata > Actinopteri > Cypriniformes > Cyprinidae > Enteromius > Enteromius anoplus. The sequence goes on along the minus strand of JAUMHG010000043.1, from coordinate 4,160,216 downwards.
ACCAACATTTACCATCCAACCTGACAGAAGGAGGAATGGCAGAGGATCCCCAAATCCAGGTGTGAAAAACTTGTTGCAGTGTTCCCAAAAAGACTCCTGGCTGTATTCGATCAAAAAGGGTGCTTTTACTAAATACTGAGCAATGGGTCTGAATACTTGGGACCATGTGATATTTCAGTATTTTTGAACATTTAAGGGGGTCTGAATACTTTCCGTACTCACTGTGTATGCATGTGTATATAAATATATTTACATATGTACCATGATACTGAATGAATACCAGTGGTGTTTACATGTATTATTTATCGGTTTGTTTTAAAAGGTACACATGTGTTGAGCATAAATTCTTTTGCAAGCATCTACCCAGCTGTAGAATTTTCTGTTTCGCTTTTCTCACCCATTTCAGATGTTTTCACCCCTATCACCGTCGTTTATGTGAGCCCCCTCCACCATGTAATCTGCAGAGAATGAGGTGGAATGAATCACTGAATGATTTTCCTGTCACCCGGTGGCCTCTGTTCTACCTGAGAGACGTGCAGCATTATAATACACCTCTGCTGAGATGGGAGTGTGTGTGTATTTGTGTGAATGTGAATGAGGGGGAACCTTGAGAGGTCGTACATGAGGACCAGATACTCATGTGGCAGACGGGCTTGAAAGCACTCATTGATTCCTGTGTCTAGAATGAGGCATTTATGGGTAAATCCATTAAAATCCTTCTCTTAAAAGCCGTTCCACATGTGTTAGTGACCAAGAATAGAAATATAGAGTAGACATGGGATTTAAGACATAAATTACATGTTGCAAATGCATATGGATCTGCTCAAAATAATTCACATTTTGTCATCGTTTACTCTGTTTCATGTCCCTCCAAACTTTTTTTTTTCTTTTTCTTCAGCTGAGCACAAAAGAAGATATTGCAAAATGCCCAAGAGTATTTGCTTTTATAGTGAAAAGAAGGAAAATTGGTTTGTGCAGCTTACTGGTTATCTCAGAGCTTTATTCACCCAGACTGTTCTTCTTAAAAAATGACACTACTTATTGTGCTCAGTTCATTAATAGGAAGAAATATAAAAAAATATAAGCATTAGCACAAAAATATGAATACTTTGTCTTTGAAATACCATTTATTTTATTCCGATGTGATCATGTGGGTGAGGAAAAATATTTGGAAATGGTTTGACCCAGAAAGATTAGGTTTAGAGTTTTATATCTAAACATTTGAAAATATAATTTATATATTTATATAAAAATTATATTTTAAATAATTTTCTGATGCTCCTCAAGGCTGCCTTAATTTGATCAAAACGGAAAACTTACGCTTATTCGCTATTAACAAGCACTTTTACCTTAATCAATTACTAATTCGCTGCTTATTAAAACTTAATAAGGTAGTTCATTTTGATTATTGGGTAGGATTAGGGATGGAGAATAAGGTCAAGTAGAATATGGCAATTACTACTAACAAATAGCTAATATTATATATTATGCATGCTAATAAGCAACTAGTCTAGAGATAACTAGGTAGGCTGTAAGTTCAAGTATGGTAAAATAAAGTGCAACCAAAAAAAATTATTATTATATATATTAATATATAATATATATAAATAATAAATATAAATTTATTCCTGTGATGCAAAACTGAATTTTCAGCATCATTACTCTAAATAAAAATCATACTGAGACCAAATATTTGAATGATATACTGATGCAATGTTTTTTGTTTTGTTATTTCCCACTAAATATTCAGTTTCACTTTGAAATATGTCACATTCTAGATGCAAAACGAATACCATTTAATGCTGCCTATAATCATAACAGATATTTGGCAAAAATCTACAATTTTTGCAAAAAAAAGAAAAAAAAAGTCCAGATTATTGCGTGTAGGCTTTGCACATGATCTTACGAACCTTTACTTGAACTCAGAGCGTGAGATTGAGTTTTACTTCATAAAGCACCTGTAACCTCTCTAACCTGATTCAAATTCCAGTTGCCTCTTGGCAGGTGTTCTCTGTTCACCTACTTTCATCTAGTCCATTACTCCTGTAGAGCATCTGTGCGTGCGTATGTGATCTCCTCTGGCATGCTTCACCCAGAATCCCTCTCCCTGGGGCCTTCTCCCCCACCCAAATCCCATAATTGATGGAATTTCCCCGGATGATAGCGAGTAACTGGAAGTATCACATATGGAGCAGTCAAAAGACAACACACAAGGGATTAATTAGCTACAGTAACCCCGTACTGCCTTCACGTGAGCTCCATTCTATTCTCATTACCTCCAACCCCCAACGGCCTGTAACCCTGCTCCTCATAAAACACACACGCAATCAATATTCACATTCTGCTGCTATTGATCACAGCCTTGAGCGCCTCTGCCCGGCCATTGACTCTGTTGCTTGAAGAAACTTGATTTCCGCCCAACATGACCCACAGTCGGTTCCTTCGCCATATGGTTTATTGAATTTGATTGTGTATTAGCAGGAAACTCCTACTTTTAAGCAATTTAAGATTGATAGCACTTGTGTTCAGGGATAAATGAGTGTTTCTCTGGATTCACAGAGCCAGTTGATCCGGTTTTCCATTTAAATGTTGTTTTGAGTGCTGGTGGGATGAATACTAATGATTCTAATTAATTGCAGATTTGATGTGATCTAATTTGTCATAACATGCACAAACAAACCCATTTGTTTTCCACTGGGAATCAAGTATATTTGTTACTAATTGATATTGCAGTTTTGAGATATTAACCAAGTAAGATTTCCCAAAGAACTATGCCATATCTAGAGACCAGAATATCATAGAGATGGGCGATGCAACCGTGCAGAGTTTTTAGGGTTAGTGCGGCATACAGAAGTTAATTGAGAAGGCCTTTTAAAATTCTTATACTTGAATTGAGGTATTAAACAAGATGTCAGATTTCAGATATGAGTGTAATTAGCCTAACCGAAATGAATATAAATTCATGCAATTAATTGATTTAACTAAAAAAAGCTAAGTTAAAGATGAACTGTTTGCTTGAAAAAATTTAAATTTTGGATGTTTGAAGGTTGTAGACTTTCGAGACCAATGTTATTTGAGAAGTGTTCATTTATTGTACCATTGTTGTTTCATTTTAGTTGTATGTGTTTTTGTCTTTTCAATTTTTTATATTTCCAATATAACTTTATTTAAACTTTACATTTAATTTAATTAATTTCAGTAATTGTAGTACTTTAAATTAAATGGATATTGTCATGCCAACATTTTAAAATGTTTGTTTAGGCTTCCATTTAATATTTATATTTTATTCTGGGTTTATTTCAATGAAAGTTTTAGATTTAATTCACAATACCAATGCTGACGCATGGCTTGTTGAACAGATACAGGTACATCAAAAAATAAATAAATTAAAAAAATGTATATCATGAAAAACTCTGGATTTTGACTTTTTTAATAGCTGCAAGCTCTAATCATCAAAATTAAAACAATAAGCTTATAAAAATGTTTTACTTTACATTTAATGAATCTAAAATATATATGAAAGTTTCTCTTTTTGAAAAATAAGTTACAAAGCTTTTTCAGAAAAGTGTAAAATGTAATTTTTCACAATATTCACATTTTTTAAGATGTACCGATGGATAGATAGGATAGGATGGATGGATTGATGGATGTTGGATAAATGGATAGATAGATCAGGACCTTCTTGGCAACCATCCACAGATCATGTTTTTATATACTGTGGATTCACCTGACCTTAGTTTTGTTTTGTGGTCAGTGGAGATTAGTATTATTGACTGCATACATGATGATGAGTATGCTTTATGTGATATACATGCGTTGGTGTGTATGCGTGGGATGTTGCTCAGGGCAAATGAGAGCACATATATGTTTGCCTTCAAATCAGATCGTGTAAGTGCCTTTATGCTGTACTAATGCTGACACCCATGTTGAACTCTAGCAAAGATCTCTGAAATGAAACCTTAATATCCACCCACGATCTCCAGCGCGACTCACATGATCATCATAGACGGCCCAAACCTGTATATTTGGTGAGTACTGCATTGTTGTACCTTTAGATTTTTTGTAATAGAAAACCCTTTGAGGTGAAGGTTCAAATGGATTCTTTGAGGCCTTAACAATGAGCTTTGGCCAAACCGTTCTGCAGAACAGGTCTGTCATATCCTCGTCTTAATCCAGGCCATTTTCATGCAGAGAAGAGCTTGTCTTCACACAGAGAGGAGGGGCCGTCCTGCCGGGAGCTCAAGGACGTTCTGGTGTTGTAATCTTAACCGTTAATAGCCCTTCACAGCAGAAATAGGAATGGAGGAGTCCGGTTATTCGATCGTACAAACACACAACAACATTAGCTGCAAATACAAGCGAAAACAATGCTTAATTAAAAACCTCATATGACAGATGTTATCTCTGCTCTGATGCACTTAAATTTAATCCACCGCAGACCTTAATGGCATTTTAAAGGGCAAATTGATTCCATGATGCATTGGTTAACATTTGCTTGTCTTATTTTTCCACGGTGAATGCTTTATTATATAAATCAAGAGTTCTGAATTAAAATAAGACAAGCCACTTGAAGCTCAAGCTCTGAAATTCAAGTAGCATAATATTATTGGTATAATACAATTATTTTATATTAAAGTATTTTATAATAATTCTTTAAAGCATTTTATGATACAATCTAGAATGTTATTAGATAATAAATATTAATAAATATATTTTGTAAAAATATAAAATCAATAGTAAATTGTTTACAAAAGTAATTTTATTAAATTATTAAAAAGTATGATTCATAAAAACAACAACAAGTGTATTATTTATTTAATTATTTATTTTTATTTTTATTTTTTTTCATTCATTTAAACATTTATTTTGGTGATATCTTTATTAATTTTATGCATTGACTGTCAAATTTCTTTTGTTATCATTTGATATTATAGTCTGACCTTTCACTATGGTGATGTGCCTCTGGACCCTTACCATTTTAGCAGGCTGTAGGATGGGACTTTGGAGTACCTTAATGTCTTAATCTTTCCATAATGCGAAGTATTGTTTGATCTTATCGTGATATTTTTGACTGACAGTAACTTCCAGGATCGAGGAGGTGCCGGCAGTGGCCTGCAAACGTTGGTCGATACTATAACCGTGGGGTAATAGTGGAGATCAATAAGCATCAAGACCGGTCTGTTCCGCTGATCAAATATTAATCAAGACTGACAGAGTCGAGTAGTGTCTTTAGGGGTCTGTCTCTCTGTTGTAGATCGTTTTTGATGGGGGCAAGCTAGGACTTTTCATTAACAATAAATTCAGCCTTTTCTGTTCTCAGAGAGAAGAAAGAACAGATGATATCAGGGTGGTTCATCCTTATCACGTTATAAGCGTTGGACGCTCTGCTTAAATGCTTTAAATTGTTCATGGTAATTGAATGTAAAATTATGTTAATTTATTGGCTGTTAGGAGTTCTCACCCGTCCCGTAAGAGACATGTGAAGGATTGTGTTATAATCAGAGGTGACAGAAATTCATACGGAGGTGTTTACATTTTACAGCGCTTCATTCTGATCGGATTGCATTGTGGGAGGTTGCCGTTCACAGTTTTGTATGCTGGATTAAACACATGTTAAGCTTTAATAATATAGCTATAATAGAAAATGTATTTGTCTTGTACCTCACAATTTGTTAGTAAACCATGCATTATGTGTTTGTCTAGTTATGGATGTTTATGTTCATGGTAAGGGATGCTCGAATCTTCCAGTGCCAGTGAACTTGCTGTTAAAATGGTGCTCAACTCTCATTGAGCTTCCATTCGTGTGTGGATATAACAGCTTCAGAAATGCTTAGACTGGCAATGTGCACACGTGTGTGTGTGTGTAAGATTCTCCACTTCTGGGAGAACCCAATTCCGCTCCAGTTCAGATGGTGATAAGGAAATGATAGTGTCTGCAACCCTAGTACAGGATAGAGTTTAATGATCTGTAGATAAGAGGCAGACTAACTTCTCTCTCTGTTCAAGATTATAGTGAGCTCCTCATCTAGACAGCATTTTAAGGCATCCAAGATGCTCTTCTGATGAAAACAAAATTATGCAGCTTTCTAGGTTCCTTGCTTTGACGATTCTAATTGCATTTTACAGAAAATACATTGCGATAAGCTTAGTGTAGAAGCACAAGACGACAAACATGTTGTGAGGTAAAATGTAGGTTATAAACATATTTCGTTTAATTATTTAAACAAATAACTCAATCTAATTAAAAGTTTGTTATGTAATGTATACACTGCAGTTCAAAAATGTTTCTCACTAAGGCTGTATTTTTTTGGTCAAAAATACAGTCAAAAAAGGAATAATATGAAATATGATAATTAAATAATATGATTTGATATAACTGTTTTCTGTTTTAATATATTTTATTTCTGTCTTGACTGAAAACTGAATTTTCAGCATCATTACTCCAGTCTTCAGTGTCACATGATTCTTCTAATCATTCTAATTTGTTGATTTGCTGCTCAAGAAACATTTCTTATTTTTATGTTAAAAGCAGTTGCTAATTTTTTTTTTTTTGCAACTGTTATACATCAGTTAAAAATTATGCATCCTTATGGAGTAAGCTTATTAGGCTAATTACTATATATTAGGGCAGGGACTTTAACGCGTTAATTTAGATGAATTAATTACACAAAAATAACGCGTCAATTTTTTTAACGCATTTTAATCGCACTTATTTTTGCACCGCGGAATGTTTCTCACTGGATGAGTTTCGGCGGACCGATTATACTGGAGCACCAACTAGCGTTTCTAATGTTCTGAATGTTCTTGAAAGTAGGGATGCACTGATCCCGATCGGACGTTCGCTTCATCTGAATTCACTTACTTCCCTACTATATAGTACGTTGAAAACAGTTTGCGAGGCGAGTAGTATGTCCGAATTCATAGTATCTGAAATTCAGTGGGTGAGAAGTACCCGGATGACCTACTGCTTCCGGCCAAATTCTATAGTAGGCATACCATGGACACTTTCCTATCCCATGAGGCTCCGGGAGAGGAGGCGTCATATTAAAAA
>JAUMHG010000043.1:4078075-4095572 GCA_032359395.1 Enteromius anoplus | reverse complement strand
AAACAAGCATGTTTAGATTTCACTGCAACAATATTATTAGGATGATAAAAAAATATGTATATATATATATATATATGTATATATTCTTCTGATGACAAAGCCACATTTTCAGCATTTTGTGAAAACTGTGAATCTTAGTTAATCATTTACTTAAAATAGGAATGTTTACATTAAAATGTCATTGTGCATTATTGCTAAATATAAGTTTCATTAAAAAATAAAAACAAAAAAATCTTACTAACCCTAAACAGTAGTTTGCATAAAACATTTTAATAAAGTTACATTAATTGTATGTATTGCTGTATTGTGTTCAGATTAAACCCTTTAATCTGCATAAATATCAATTTTATAATTGGAATAATATCCTTTCTTTAGTCTGTAAGAGTGAATGGTTATACAATCTTTCTCTCTTCTCACTGTTTTTCTGTCCCTCTTTTTTTATTATCGCAGCACATAGCTGTGAATGATTTAGGAGAACATTATTGGCCTCCGATAGTTTCTCTGCTGGTGGTCTTTGGCGTTTATTGTCTCTGTGTAGATGTGTTTTTCATCAGTAAAGCGTTCTCAAGGTTTTTTCAAGTTCATGCTGAATTAGAATGTATTTATGATTCAAAAACATTTTGCGCAGTGAACCACTGAGACATTCAGTGTGACGGATGGAAGCACCAACATTAAATCTGTCAGCAATTTAATTTCACGTTTTAAAAAGCCATTAGCTTGCTTTGTTTTAAATAACAGATATAAACATGATAGAATTTTCATAAAAATGTAAATATAAGCACAGATTTATATTTAAGAGTTTAAAATTCTGTTGAAATGAGGAATTTTTTTTTTTCTTGGTTCTCCTCGTGGTAAAAGTTACCATGCTTATTATAGAAAGGTCACTCATTAAAGCATCACACACCCTTCAGCGATATGGAAACCTGTGTGTGTGTTTCTAGTTGCGTCATAGCTGTAAGAAAAGTGAGGTGTTCATTTGAGCCGGTGGGATTGGGTGGAGTGTGTGTGTTTATATGTGAATGTGTCGCAGCAATTTAGCTCTTTTTTAAGGGCCGTGAAACCCCCCTCTTTTCAGCATCAGTCTTTCACACCTCACACTTGAGAAAGGCTGAAGTAATGAGTAGTATAGGCAACTTTTATAAGCTTGGGTGGGTTTTTTTCAGCAGCCACTGATCCCCATGTACTGTTTTGGTGGAGTATATTTACCAAGGCTGCACTTATTTACTCTCAAATATTAATTTGAGTAAAAACACTAATATTTAGAAATAATATTGCAGTTTCTCTTTTGTATAGCCTATTATATAATCTAATTTATTCCCATGGTGCAAAGCCAAATTGTCAGCATCATTACTCCAGTCTTCAGTGTCACATGATCCTTCAGAAATCATTCTAACGTGCCGAATTGCTGATTAAGAAACATTTATTCATATTCTCAATAAGGAGAACAGCTGTGCTGCTTTTTTAATGAGAAAATTCAACAGAGCAGCATTTGTTTAAAACATATATTTTGTTTTGTCTTTGTTATTAAATTGTGATCTCATATCACCTTTCATAACTCCTCTGTTTCTGTCTTTTCCCCATCTGGAGTGGTTCAGGTGTTTCTCTTTTACGCTGATTCTCCTTGACTTCTCTACAGCTGAATTCCTGCAAAGGGATCGTTAGTATTTTTCTGTGTGTGTGTGTGTGTGTGTTGATGGGTGGGTTTGTGTGTGTGGTGAGTAAAAGAAAGACCTACACCTCGAGTAGTCTGACAGTTTTTATACACAGCCTGCAGCCTCACACACATGCAATTACGTGTGAACGAGCAAATTAAGACTCTGTCGGGCTTTGGTTCGGGTGTCTGTGAATAATTGTCAATCTGTGTGAGGAAGAGAAATTGGGCTTTCACGGACAGAAACAGAAAGGGAATATGGTGTTTATTATAGTGAAAGAGAGCTATTTATTCGGTTTTAGTTGCATTTATAGCATTTATTGTTATTTCATGTTTTGTATTTTTTGTGCTTTAACTTCATTTCATATTTTAGTTTTGTTTTGTACATTTTATAATATATTTAACTTATATTGGCTAAAAGTTTAAAAGTTTTTTTAGCTAATAATAACAGCACTGATAGATTTATTATAGGTTAGCATCTAGGTCACTTATTCAGGTTAGTAGTCACAAAACAATGAAGGCTTGAATGAAGTGTGTGTATGTAGATGACAAGTGCTTTATATAGCATTGTTATCAAACTGATTGTCTAAAATAGCCCATTATCACGGCCTCATAGATTCCATTGATCCTTAGAGAATTGAGAGGTGTGTTTCCATGGAAACAGGAGAACAAGGAAAAGAGTGTTTAGGTATGAGAGAGTCCTGTGTCTCCGTGTGTGTGTGATTCTGCAGCCTGGAACATCAGAGGTGACCTAATTGTTCTGGTTGTTTTTCTGTATTTGTCCTGTCCTGTCCTGTATTGTTGCTTTTCCTGCGCTTGCCTCCAAGCTTTAGTCTGGACTATTCTTAACTGTTTTCATCGCTGACCAGTCCCTTTCAGTTGAAGCAATGATGCACTGCTTTATAATACCTTTAATTAATGAATCATTCAAAACTTGATAATGCTTAAGAGATGAGCAGTTCATGTATATAAATGAGTATATGTAAATATATAATATATAAAATAAGCTCATTCTCCAACACCCCCGGAGTTAAAAAGTTTTACCGTTTCTGTATCCCTTCGGTCGATCTCCGGGTCTGGTGATTGCACTTTTAGCATAGCTTAGCATAAGTCATTGAATCTGATTAGACCAGAAGCATCTAATTTTAAAATGAGAGTTTCAATATTTTTCCTATTTAAAACTTGAGTTACATCGTGTACTGAGCAGAACGGGAAAATGAGAAGTTGAGGTTTTCTAGGCTGATATGACTAGGAACTATCCTCTCATTTGGGTGTAATAATCAAGGAAGTTTGCCGCCGTAACATAGCAGTGGCAGGCGCAGTGATAAACAAGATGCTTTAATTCTGCGTAATATTGGCTGTTCCTTTTATAAAATAATAACATGTGGTTTAATAAAAATCTGTATACATTCGTAACTGTGAACTAACAATAAATATATAAATACATTATTTATTGTGCAAGCATCTTCTTAAAATGAAGTGAATTGAATGGCCTCAATTTGGTATCACATGGGCTTTTTCTATAGCTAAAATATGTTTAACATTTTGTGTGGGATTACGTCAATACAACCCCCTAAACGTGGCCTTTTAATGTGCTGTGGTGGGAAGCGCTGAGCAGCGGGTGGTAGGCTGGTCCCGGAGCGGACACAGGCTTTACCGGTACTGTGACTCATTTTTGGAATGAGCCAGACTCCAGAAGGAGGCTTCATGCCGGTTTAATCCCACACGCTTATCTCTCTTCCCAGCGACTCTGACTTTCTCCTGGTTCATGTGTAGTCGTGCCTCTTGGCAGGAGACAGCTCTTCCAGAGCGTTCCTCGCCATGATTCTCACACCAAAGGACACCGGTAGATTTATAGTGTTGGTGATTCATGGTTCCTCAAGAGCAGGAAATTAATTCTCAACACTATTTTTGTTTTTCTAAAGTGAATTTTATGGGTCTCATCAGGTAGAACAGGATAACAACTGTACTTTACTTATTATTACAGTCTTAAAGGAGTCGTAAAAAGCCGATTTTACACTAGCTTATATGTTTCTTTAGGGTCTTAATGGAAAGTTTGTTTTAAAATTTCTCAAAGATAGTTTTAAAAATGCTAATTTTACCCTGTCAAAATAGATCTTTAGAAATCACTCTGTTCTGTGTACTTCCCCTTTAAATCTTCACGTGCTCCACTGACTCTGCCCCTCTTTATCAAGTCGCTCTCAGAAGATCTTTGTTTAGCCGTATTCATAGTGAATCTTGCCAATTAACACATTATTAGGAAAGGCGATTTGCAAAGATTCATTAAAAGACATTATACTCACTGCTTCTGTAGGTGAGGCTGGATCATGAATGATTCGCACGAGCATAAACGCATTTCAGTTGATCAAGGGTGCGTTTCCCTTCAGAAGCAAACGTAACGTTAATCCTCCGCGTCTTCAGTCACTCAGATGTCGGGAGTAAATGCTGGATGACCCCTTTAAACAGTGCACTGTGGACTTTCTAAAGTAGCTATTGATAAAGTCTGGATGTACAGAAGAGGTCATGACAATATAGAAAGGGTAAAGGGTCATAAAGGATATGCGAAAAAATATGAATTTATGTTTAGTTATTAGTTTTATGAATTTACCAATTTTTACTGCACATCAAAAGTTATAATAGTTACAAAAATAATACAAAATAATTATGATTTTTTTAAAAGGTCACTGCTGTTTTCAATCTCACAATTCAGAAAAACCTGCACTTGTGAGCTATAAGCCAGAATTAGAGAAATAATGAGCAATACTGACTTCATTTCCTGAAATTGAGTCGCATTTCCGAGCAAAGTTGTAAATTTGAGACTTGACATAAAGCAATATGTGTCAGAATTGAGAGATATAAACTTGCAACTGCAAGAAAAATGTGTCAGAATTAACAATTGTGAGATAAAAGTTGCAATTGCCTTTTTAATTTGTGTTATTCAGTGGCATAAACAGGCTTTTATACATGAAGTTTTTACATTGAGAATTATTTTATCGATGTTTATGATTGGTATTGTACATAAATTGTTTTATTCATCTATATTTTTGATTTATTGATTGATATCATTTTTGTAAATATATCATTTTTTTAATAGTAAGTAATAGAGTTATAGAGTGCATCAAGCTGTTGTTGCAGTGTGTGTGATTATAGCCAGACACAAACCCCTGTTACATAATTCTGACCTAAGTTGTTGGAAATATCATGTAGGAAAAGGTCAGCACTTTCCAAATATTCTTACACTGTTCATTCAGTTTGCTCTCAGTTAGATTATGAGAACTTCAGTGCCGAGGAGTCAGCAGTCATCGGTGCCCATGTCTGTGTCATGTTTGCCATGAGTATGAAGTGTGAGTCACATTCAGAAGGTCACCGTCTCTTTTCCTGCTGCCTGCCTCTTAAAGGAGCAGGTCGTGCATTGCGTCGTCCAACTGTTTGAGTCTCTCAGGCTGGCACATTATGCACACTTGTCCTGTGAAATGTTGTTGGTAAACATTCACATCTTCTGTGTTAAATCCAGATGTTCTTCCAAACAGAGGCTCACAGGTGGAGTGTTCGAGAAACCTATTTTGCATTGGAGTATCTAGTTACTCTAGAAAACTCTAGAAACACACTCCATCTTTTCCTCTTAAATTGCAGCAATGGGACACTGCGTCTTTGCTTGCACCACCCAAGCGGTTTGCTTGAGTTTCCAAATGAACACGAACAGATGGGATCTTCATATTTGAATGAATTTGACTCTAACAGCTGGTCTTGAATTGTCTGCCGCTCTGCTTCATCATTTATTCTTTAAGAAAGAAACTATGAAAAATTGAACTATTTTCAGCAGCTTAATTAATCAATCCCTTGCTGTTAGACAGAATCACAGAGTTATACTTAATACTTATAAGATGCACGATTTTAGACTCGCATGTAGGGATGCAACGATTGTAGATTTTGTTGGTACGATTATAGTCTGAAGAATAATCACGGTTTTACGAATATGACAATTATTATGCACTAATAATAAACAAAAGTCCATCTCTAAAAAGTAAACATCCCTGAACGTATTTATCCTTTGAAAATAACAAGTTTTTTACATTCTTTACATTTCTTTTAAACCAGGGGTAGAGATTTTAGACATGTATATTTTTATTATACATTCTGGAAATAAATGATCTGTTTAGTCCTCTGTCACATGCATATATTTAAGACAAATATGTAACATTTATACATGAAATGTTTAAATATTTTATAATTGTATATAAATATCATATTTATATATGCTATAAATTATACCAAAATTAATATATGTATGCTGTATGTGTGTGTATTCATAATAAATAGACCCAACACCCACACACATATAAACAAAAACCTTTTTTTATATTTAAACATTAATATTTCATACTAAATATTACATATTTGAAATATTTAGTATGAAATATCACGCACACACCCTTTTTATTTTTGTAAATAATTATCATGAAATATTTAAAATAATTGATTATATATATATATATATATAAAGAATATTTATTTATATATAATATAATATAGAATAATATTATTTTATTACAGATAGATAGAAAGAATAAATGTTAATATTATTTTTTAAACATAATGAAAATGTATATTATATTATAAAATTACTATCATGATAAATGTTTAGATAATAATATAACTAATAATGATAATAATCATTGCTTACAAGACCGAACCTCATTGGGCTTGAATCTGATAACAGAGCTCAGATCTCTGCTTTCACTTTCTTTATAGTAAAGTTTTTCTCATAAATTTTTCATGGTTGCTGTTTTGTTTTTTTTTTGTTTTTTTAATGACAGGTGATACTACTGCTGCATTATGACACCATTAAGTCAAGCTTTTTACTGAGGGTTCATGCAAATTACCACTACTGTGCTTGTGTCAAAAACCTTATCAGCTGAATTTCTTGGCCCCTTGGGCCCGGCCATTTATATTCAGGCTCAAAGAAAGAAGGAAAGCCCATGCTTTGCTGTCACTTTGTGAACAGTCAGCTTGCATCTGCCGCACGGCCCTTAGGGATGTGTGAGTGATTGGGCGGTAGAAGGGTAGGGGGGTGTCAAAGCCTTCTCCTGCTGCAGCGCCGTTTTAATCCAAACTCTAAAGCAAAGTTTATCTGTAGCTGGAGGTGCAGAATTAGGAGAGCGCTCAGAATTGGGTCGCATGTGACACCAGAAGAAAGATGATATTCCTTGATGACATTTTGAGCAGTTCTGCAATAAAAGAGGCTGAAAAGTGACCCGTAAAGCTTTTGGAAAGCCCACTGACCGTCGTTCGGTAGTTCTATAAGCCGGTGAGATCTGTAGGAAGTGCAAGGGGTTGAGATTGTTAGACCTATGGGTTTCAGGTTTACGAAAGGTTGCATTGTCATGCTTAAGGATGAAACCCCTATTCCCTCGTCTGTTCTGTGAGCCCGAGGCTCTTCTGTGTTTCTGTCTGGCTTTTATATTTGAGACTTAAAAAATCCGGCCACAGCGGTGATGCGATGTGACACAGTCGGGGCTAGCAGTGGACACCGCCGGAGATTTCGTTCTCGTCACATAAACAAGAGCCCCAGCTCTTCCGAAGCAACACGCTGTTCTCATTTTGTTTGTTTTTCCACTTATTGGAGTGATTTCATGTCTGCTTTGAGCTGAAGCCGATGCACAGACTGCACTTTTTTTGTTGGCCTACATGTTAGCTTGATGAAATTGTGGCAAAGTTTTCAGCATAAATGTGCAATCTCATTAAATCTCCACAATGTTGTCAATAGAACAGCTCACACGAAACTCACTTTTAAAACAAGCGGCCTTCTATTGTTCAATGCCGATGAATGGTGCGGCCAGCTTGAACACGAGCAAAACCTTGCTAAAAAAAAGTCAATTTGGCTGCCCCCCATCACAATTGCTATTTTATTTCATTACGTCAAAGACATGATAGCTAAGGAAAAATATTCATCTGAAACCAAAAAAGAAAAGCTGAAATCATTGACTGAAATGATTAAATTTGCACTTTTTTAAAATTACGTATTTAGTTTTGTCGCACAAAATATTAATAAACTACAGTAGGTAAACATGTCAGCAGTTTAGAGGAGCCTGTTCTCCAAATAAGAAATACCATATAGGTTGTTTATGCAAGCACCTTATTATGACCTATATTTACGTTTTAAAGTTGACCGTGTCATGTTGCGTCTGTCGTAATGACATGACTTATGACTGTCATTACCAATCAAAATATGTGTTTATTTAAATGTGTGGACCTTTTACACCGATCTCATGGTAATTTGTACATATTTGACTGAGTGTAATTCATATGAATGACCCCATCTAACCCCACTCCTAAACAAGCCCCTTACAGAAATCGTGCAAAATCGGGATTTATAGTGCATACTGTATAGATTTTATGAGCACATACACTGTCCAAGGTTATTATAATTAACGAAAACGAACGAATAGACTAAAACTAGAATTTAGGGATGCTCATTTTTACCATTTAACCGTTAACCGACCGGTTTGAAGTTTGACCGATAAATACAATCAGTTAAACGGTTCAAAAGGTCATTTTATTTATTTATTTATTTATTTCAGTATTTTACCTACTCATAGCCAATAGAAAATTGTGTTGACAAAAAATTCACATTCACACAGCAGCAGAATACAGTTGTTGAGTACAGAGAGTGACAACCGTGTTCTGTAACAGAACTCACCTGGAAATGTTCAGGACTCTCAACCGCGTTCACGAAACACACGCGCTGTGTGAACGGACCAGGAGAGCCGATCTGCTGCACAAACGCGCTTCTACCGGGTGTTACGTGTTTGTGTTATGTGTTTTGAGTAACTTATAGTGATGGAGAAATGAGCTGCGTGTCATCTGAAAGTTTTATTAGATCTCGTCAGTTTTGTGTTCTGTGCGCGATTCATATGCTGCGCTTTCCGCGCAAAGCTGCTGTCGGTTAATGAAGGTTTGATGAAAGAACTTGCGCCTTGATTGGACTCCTGTCATGTCAGAAAGTGGTACGACTTAGTTTTGTGGACGTTGCCATCTTTGAAATTAATATTACTATTTTGAATGGGTCACAGGCGCTTATCCTTTGAATTCAATTCTCATTCAAAATAATGTTGTCAGTTAATGGTTAGTAATCGGTGAACGAGCATTTTTGTTAACTGAGATATAAAAAAAAAACGAAATACGAACACTAACTGAAACTGTTTTGTGTGTATACAAAACTAACTTAAACAAACTAATATTATAACCTTCGCTTTGTAATAAGTCTTTTGGGTCAAACTATTTACTTCCTGCTGCCAGTTTTAAGCCAGGTGTATGACCCGTATGGCACCACGTAGTCTGTGACGTCACGTGTCCACAGTCTGTCCGCGATGCCGCCGGCTAGCGTGTGGCTGCAGAGAAAGTCGGAAGAATTATGAGTCCTAGGGCTGGGCGATATATATTGAACGATATATTATGAATAATATATCTGAATTTGAAAACAAAAAATCAAAACGAAATAAAAACTAAAACTAATGAAAAATCCAAAACTATTATAACTTTGACACTGCCTGGGATCGAATGCATGGTCACATGATTGCATACTATTGTATAATGCAACGTGCTACCAAATGAGCTAAACAAAACTAGGGCTGTGCGATATCGTTCGATCTCGTCAGTAAAGCCGGTTCATTGATTAGCGGTAAATCTCCATCAGCCGTTTTCAAACGGATCGGCAGTTCGTTCACAGAGCCGTAGATCAAGCTACGCCAATGAATCACCCACCAAACTGAACGCGTTGATAAAACTAGTACTTTCTTGTAAAACGAACTCCAATAATCTTTGCATCTTCCAATAAATAATGTGTTTTACAGATCAAATGGCAAAGAAAACTCCAAATCTGCAGTATTTTGCAGAGATGAATGAAAATATAATGGCTTTATTGTGTCCTGTCTTTGAACTCTCAGCTAGACATTTGCATGCGGCAGAATTAGAAGAAGACTTGGTTTCTTGGCTTATGGTTCGGAGAGGAGATGTCAGTTTTAGCATATGCTAAGACACCCGCCAACGGCATCCTTTAAGCTGTTTAACAGATTTCTCTTTGCCTGTACGCTCACCTTTAAATCTGATCTCGTTAAGAAGGATTGTCATTACTGCTAGACTGGACCTCTATCACCCATCTGCGGCAAGCCCAGTCAATGACCTTCAGTTCTGGATGCCATCCAGTTGTTTTGAACATAACATTACCTGCCAAGTGAATATTGTAAGTGAAAGTCTGTCAAGAAGTTGAACCGCCATAAACCATAACCATGGTGCAATTGGGTTAATGTTGAATCAAATCTGTACTGTTCCTTTAGGCTTGTCCCAGACACCATTTACAAAACTGAAAGGACAGCACAGATGGCTAAGTAGGTCCTTCAGGTTGGGCTTCACAGAGATGCTCAGAAGTACCAACGAAAGCTATTTTTGGGACCCACCTGACAAATTTGGAGCTTGTGATGGAAAACAGTTGAATTTTATCCATTTCCTCCAAGAACTGATTATGTAGTTGTCAGGCAGGTGAAGTCCATTTGGGGGGTTCCCATTTGTTTTTGTGTGTGTTAGTGGGTGTATCCTATTTGATATATCAAGCTTTTATGGCTCTCATAGGATAATGTATGAAAATAAGGACACGAGCACACTTATGCCCAATCTAAGAAAAATGTTACATTTGGTTCAGTTGCTAATATTAAAGAGCCAAAAAGTAAGATTAAATTAAAAAAATTCTAAAATCTGTAACTGTATACAGTAACGCAGAATAAAAATAATGCATATAAACATAAGCTGTATATCAAATATCAGAAAACGGTTTAATTTGATTCATTTTCTCCAAGAACTGATGATATAGTCATCCATCAGACACGTATGGCTCAGTATCATATTTGAAACTTTGGGCTTTGATGGCTTATGTACAATACTATTGAGCTTATACTCAAGAAAGAAAAAAAACAAATCTTTTTTTTTCAGATGCCCAAATCAAAAATATATTTTTAGTTGATATTCATGTGGTCAATTAGAAAGCTGAAATTCTGTAATGTAAATCAGTGGGATCTTCATAGCAGAGTCCTTACATAAAATGCATAGGCTATAGAAATATCAGTGGTGTATCAAATATCATAAGACTGTTGAATTTTAGTAATATTCTCCAAAAGCTAGACCTAGTCCATTAGACATTAGTGAACTTGGAGTCCACTTGCGTATGCTTGTTTTGTTGGGTATCACATTTGATACACCAGGCTTTTATGGCCTGTAAAGTTTAATAGGAAACCTCATCAAAGATGTAAAGAAATGCAGTTTTGTGCAGTAAAATTAAACTAAAGTTGACCATTTGTAGATCTTTATAACTGTTCGACCTACATGAAATGTATCAAATATCAGAAAACGGTTGAATTGTATTTGCTGACTGCATAGCTGTCCGTTAGATGTCTGTGAGCTGAGTCCACTTGGGTGGTTTAAACATTTTGAAGCATCGTCTCGTACAATTGCTTCTTGTTTTGTTGCACCAAGATGTCTGAAGTGAGTTCCATCGAGGGAGGATTTGTCTTGTTTTTGCACCTTTTCTTATTGCTGAAAATATATCTGCCAACTTTGACACCATTTAACAAAGCAATTACTCCGTTATATAAAGAGAGATGGTACCGAAGGCTAGAACTGCCGTTGCCTATTATCGCAATGCATTATTTCCATATCACAAATCTTCAAAAAAGCCCCCCGTTCAAAGAGTCGTGCAAATGTTTACCTCAAATTTGATGTCTCCTAGCAAAGTGAAACAAAGTGTACTCACAATGAAAGAATTTAATTAGTCCCGTATTATGCAGTTCTCTCTGTTTTCCCTTCTGTTCTGTATTTGGATTATCCCTGACACGCAGGGGCTGATTATTTTCCGAGCCGCGTGCTTCCTCTTTACTGCTCTTTATAATGCGTTGTTAAATTGAAAACACTGATTCCAGTCCCCTTGAAGCACGAGGGCAGGAAATGAGAGCAGTAGTCGTGTGTTGGGGAACATTTCCTCCGTGTCTTTGCTCGGTGTGTGGTTGGTGGTCAGAATCAGCGCTGGTTCTGCTCCAGATCAGAGCGAAGCGTTTGGAGCGGGTGAAGCGCGACCACATGAAGCACTGGCGTATGCTTTACAGTACGGTTTGTTGTGACAACAGATGGTCTTAATATTTGATGTTACGTTGTTAGGGTTATTGAATGATGAATCATGCTGCACTGTAGAATACAGAACTGTACTGTGCCATACTGCTGCAGTACACTGATATACATTTGCTCTACTAGCCATTCACTAACATATTGTACCAAATGGCCAAAATCATTCCACAGTACACTGCATTACACTGTTATTGCATATTATATTACGGTGTACTATACTTTTCAATACTATGCAGTATAGCACTGTGCTAGATAACAATGTACTGCCAAACATTTTACTATACCGTAGGGTTATTATTAGGGTTTGGCGATGTCGACCAGTTGGCATCGTACGATGTCTAATGTGAAACATCGTGATGGAACATCGTCGTCGTAGGCTGCTGTTGTGGGGGGACGGTGGGCGGGTAGTTGTTGAGGTGTTTAGTTGTAACTGAAATAGCAAGCCCCGCCCCACGACTTACAGAAACAACAGTGTTTGCGCGAGCAGATGAGAGATGACCGCGCGGGAGTGCTTGAGTTGCGCGCGGATGACATACTGTATCAAGTGCGCGCGACGGTTTGAAATGAGCTCGAAAGCACTGTTTCTTCGCATGAACATCTGTTTTCCTCTCGCGGAAAAGATTTACCAGCATCAGTTGTGCGCTCGCTTATTAATGCCATGGATTTGCCGCCATAAATTAAGCATGTTTTTCGCGAGCTAGTTGCTGCTGCTGCGGCGGGGTGGAGGATCGCGATGCCGGCTCAGCATCGTGATGTCTATCGGTCATCGGCGATGGACAATGGCATCGCCTATCGACCCATCCCTAGTTATTATAGTTTATATAGTTTTCAGTATTTTTTTATTTGTTATTTTATAACAGTAATATAAAACAAAAAGCAACTACCCCCTGGTAGACGTGCAAAAAAATTAAAATAAATAAAAATTAATAGTAATAATAAAATATATATTTTAGTTTTTTGCTAAAATTTTCAAAAAATATGAGAGAATTTTAAAAGCTGATTGCTATAAATTTACAATAATCACATTAGATCCATGTATACAAGAATATGAGGGGTCCATTGAAATAATGTCCATTAAATATATATTTTTTTCCTTATATATATATATAGATTTTTTTTTATCGTTTCAGTTTATTTTTTGTTTATTGTTTGTTTATTTTTAAAATTTCACTATTTTGTTGATGTGTTACTGGTGCAGTCTTGCTTTGATCTTCTTTTCTAAATTGCTTTGGATTAAAGCATCTCCTAAATGCATAAATATATATTTTTCATAAAAACAAAGTTTTTATTCTCCAACTACGTCACCTTTTGAAGTTCCCTTCCTACTATTGCCTTTTGCTTCCTTGTTTGGGGTTTAAGTGATGTTGCCAAACTAATTTTGGGAGGAGGCGCGAACGATTAATCAGACAATGCTGGCGCCGTTTTACTTATCATTACCTATCATCTCGTCAGCCAATCCGATTTCAACCTATCCACTATAAATAAGCCAGTTTCCTTCCCTTCCGTATCTCGTTCCAAGCATCCCTCCTCTGCCCCTTCTCCACCTTGTCCGCACTGTCTCGGACCCCACGTATCCCCCGCTCTACCCTCGCTAGGATTCTTATTGCCAGGGCTCAGAGTCTGCCGGGCTCCCGACTCGCCCCCAGGACAGCACGTCCAGCACGCTACTATTACTACTGCGATAATAAAGAAGCGCAAATTACTGAAAAGACACTTAAAATTTGGTAACAGTATTGATTTGACATTGCTTGCAGTATTGGATGAGAACAAAACATTTACACCATCTCATACCATCACTGTACTACTTTACTGTACTGCAGCCATATTTTTTGTGCTTGGTAGTGTGTCTGTTGGCACAAAACAGATCGGCCTGACTCCTGCGAACACGCCTGACTCATAGGAGCTGATCTGAGAGTCTTTCTGCAGCAGAGCTCTGGATGTGACAGCGTCAGCTGAGATGAAGATAAATGAGTTCAGGTTTCAGGAAGATGTGTTCTTTTATCTCTGGAGTGACTGCTTTTGACAGCTTAGGGTCACAGCAGCTCATGGAGAGATTATTTTTGGGAAACCTCGCAGCGGGGTGCCACTGTTTTGTTGTGTGTGTGCGAATGTGTGTGCATGCCTTGCTTTATATCCACATTTATTTCTCAGCTTGTTCTATTCTTTTGATTGCATGCGTCTCTGGTAATGTTTCCAGCTAATAACCAGTCGGAAGACTGCACTTGGCCGTCCTTGTTCAACTGCTCCCTGTGATAGTGTGTTATTTTGAGGAGTGGAGTCCAGCCAGTCGGCAGAGTGTTGTGTGTGTTTGGGTGACCTCCACTCCTGTTATTCTGGGTCAAGCTGAGTTATATGGCCGACTGCGTAAGCACACACACACAAGCAATGGACTCACAAGAGAACAAGCTCAGATGATGTGTAATAAAATATGTATTTTTGTGTTCATGCATTTCTGTCCGTTTTAAAGATGTATGTATTGAATTATCAAGTTGGAAATATCTAAAAAGATTAAATATAGGTGCGTGCATTTGTAAATTATGTACTTAATTTCTTAAAATATATTTCAATTATGAAGCCACATAATATGTTGTAAAAGGTGAGGGATATTGATATAGAATGAGCCATAAATGTAGTTTTTAAAACTTACAAGTATAGTTTCTCCGTTCTCCAATTATTTGATTGAAATTTTTGAAATATCTATAAAAAAAAAAACTTTTTAAGTGTTATTAAAGATTAAAATTAAAAGGATGCAATAAGTATTTTCTTAATTCCCAAATATATATATTTTGATTAATAGGCAAGCAAAATATTTATATTTACAGGAATATCATAAGGAATAATTCACTTAATGAAGTAATAAATTATTATAACTACTATTATTATTAGTTTAATTAAAAAAACTAGAATACATGTACATTTACACATGTACATTTCTTGCATTATGTTTTGTTGATCATATTTTATGAAGGTAGGATAGTTATTTATTATTGTGAAATGTACAAAGCCACTGAATTATTTGTATGTTGAGTTTATCCACAGTCCTGAGGTCAGGAGTGAAGTGCACCTGGGAATCTGTTGGACAAAGTTGCTTCCAACATGTCTGAATACTATAGATGCTAAATACGGTGCGCGCTGTTTTGATGAGTGATGTACTTAATTCTCCATTACGCCACATTTGAAGATACAGTATAAATGTTTCAGAAAGTGCTTGGCTCCCTTTTTTCAAGAACATGGCTTCATGCGGCCAACAACACAACTAAGAGATCCCTCCCGCCCTTGACTGATGAGACATCCAGGATTTCTTAAGTTTGTAAGGCGTAATAGTTTGTGTTGGCTGAGAGATATCCACCTCTGCTCTAGTGTCAGAACACTAAATGAGTAAAGCAGTATGCGATGCGTACGCTAATGCGATCGGTCCCAATCCATAAAAGGGCATCATTTTAAGCTGATTAGTAAATTGATAAAAAGTGACAGGAAAAATGTTAGCATGACAAAAATCTATTTCAGGTAAGTGTTCTTTTGAACTTTATATTCAGAAAAGAATTAACAGAGAACAAATAAGAAATGTTTCTTGAGTAGCAAATCAACAGATTAGAATGATTTCCAAAGTATTATGGGACATTGAAGTAAAATATAGAAATAAATTGCATGAAGTATTTGAAAGTAGAAGACAGTTATTTTAAATGGTTCTAATATTTCATAATATTATTGTGAAATATTAATATTGACAAATGCAGCCTTGGTGACCCTAATCTTT
This sequence comes from Enteromius anoplus, assembly GCA_032359395.1. NCBI lineage: Eukaryota > Metazoa > Chordata > Actinopteri > Cypriniformes > Cyprinidae > Enteromius > Enteromius anoplus. The sequence continues at coordinate 4,079,994 of JAUMHG010000043.1, read as the reverse complement.
TGATTATTTAATTTTTTTTTTACATTATTGTTACATCATTTACATGCTTTTTAAGTGATTAAGTGTTCAATTGTGTTCAAAAGTGTTTTTTGCCGTCCTTCTAAAAAAAGGTTTCATGTAGTTCTAAACATTAAGAATCCTTTATAAGAACAATAATTAATCTGCTGCAGAGCATCGACTTCCTTTCCTGGAAAGAAAATGAAAAATGATAATGAAACACTAAACTGTTTTCTCTCTTCCTCTCTGTTTGTTGCTATATTGGAGTGAAATGAATTCCTCTCTCAGTTGTAAACATTAATGCTAGCAGATGGACATGTTTTTAGTGAGGATTTTAGTGTTTGAAGTCCCCTAATGCCTAGCTAAATAATATGAGGAGACATTAATTGAGATCTTAGAACATCATCACGGTTGAAGAAGCATTGCTAATCATAAGGGATGCTTATTAGCATCTTAATGAAGTATGGGAGAATTAGAGTGTATGAAATTAAAATTGTGATTGTAATACAGGGACATTAAGATGTGTCTCATATATTAAAACAGTCGTTTTGCAGCGTAGGGTGGAGGAGAACGCAGGAGGTAAATGGAAGCTAATTATGAGTTAATTATGCACGCTTCATTAAAGCAATGTGCCCTGGTCACATGACGTCTTTTCCAAAATCCATTCCTTTTGCTCGGCATCGATGCAATAATTCGGTTTTAATAATTCAAATACTTGATATTTCATTTTTTGGATAGCTTTGCACATAAAAAGTTGCTTAGTTGGGAGCACCTGGTTTCTAGTGATAATCGTTGTCTTGATTACAGAGACAGTCTCTGCATTTAATACATAAATAGTTTATCTCGTCATTATATATTAGCATCACTCTGTTCTTCTATTTGATAATGTTCAGTGCTTTGCTGCAATCTGTATTGTTAAAAGCGCTATTTAAATAATAGGGAAAATCTGGGTAGATAATCTTTACTTGAGACATGATAAACCAGGGTTTCTCAAATCTTACCCTGGAGGTCCGATGCACTGCAGAGTTTAGCTCCAACCCTGATAAAACTCACCTACCTGTGTTTTCTAATGATCCTTAAGACACCGATTAGCATGCTCAGGTGTGTTTGATTAGGGCTAGATCCAAACTCTGCAGTGCATCGGACCTCCAGGGTAAGATTTGAGGAACCCTGTGATAAACTGCATGACTTAACTGTGCCTTTAAACTGTAGTTGAGCTGTACAGTGTATCTCCGGTTGCCTGTATGCAGATATTTTTAGCGAATGTATTTCTCTAACCTCTCATTAGGCTGCACAACTGTGTGTTGTAAGTATAAAATCATTAGCTGTTGTAGCCAGAATGTCACTGCACCCTGTTGGATTAATGGATTATTAAATGTACTTCACATTCACTGACTGTGGCGTGCTTATTAGTGGGGTTTCTCAGGCAAGTATGACTGCAGCTATCACTCAGGGTTCAGAGCGATCTGAAGTAAGGTGTTAAACTTTGGCTATAGGAAGAGAGGTGTGCTATAGCAAGCTAGCATCTCCACTTTTTTATCAGAAGGTTTTAGTTGTACTGTTTGAAAATATTATTATATAAATATGAAAATAAAGCAATGAAAATATTTAAAAAGGGATCTGAAAAAAACATGACCCTTTTTTAATAACTCACATTTATGAGTGATGCATGCATAAATTTGAGATTTTTTTATTTATTCATTTTTTTAATTTTTATTTTTGTATAATATTTTTTACAATTATTTATTTTAGAAAGAGAGAACATTTTAGGAGTTTTATGGTGACAAGTACTTACTAACATGTCTATTTATTTATTTATTTATTAATTTTATTTATTTATTTATTTCCTCCTTTTAATTTTTTTCATAGTAGCAGATTATATATATATATTAGTGCTGTCAAATGATTAATTTGGGATTAAT
>JAUMHG010000043.1:4049069-4059373 GCA_032359395.1 Enteromius anoplus | reverse complement strand
ATATATAATTAAAAAATGTATTTATAAGATATTAAATATTGTTATATTCATTATTATTTATAATATAAACATTGACAAATATATGTATAGTCATGTCTTTTAATATGATTTTAATATATTTGTATTTAATATGATTGAATGTCTTTTTAAAATTGCTATTATTATACTTTATGTTGGCCTTGCGTAAGTTAGTGCATTTTAAGTTGGTGGAGTGTGCATTAAAGGCTTGCTTCTTTTTCTGCTGTTTCTTTAACCGAGGAAACACTCAGGCATGTCTCTTTCCTCTGTCATCTTCATGCTTTTGTGCGGTAACTGTCTAAAACGGTCCATTCTCCTCCAGGAATTGAGGTTTCCTTTCCCTGATGGGGGAGTGAACAGCTAATTTAACTAGGCCGAAATCTGATCACAGGCTGAGGGAAAACACTTTAAAGCAGGGCACTTTTAGGTCACGCGGGGAGTATAATTACGGTTTAGGGGTCACGGCAGAGATGCAGGGAGCGGGGCATGAGAAAACTAAGGACAGACCTTTTCAGTATTTACAAAAGCTCTCAGTGTGTGCGACTGAAATGCGTCTGTTTGAGTTGCGGGTAAAAGGACTGTGCTGCTTTGTCTAGAGTGCTCAGAAGATAATAGTGTGTGTTTCGTTATTTTTCCTGTCTGACTGAATGAGACGCTTTAATTGTGTGCTGTTTCTTTCTGATCATATACAAAAAACAAGATGTGTGATTATGGCCGGATCCTAAAGTGTCTTCCTGTATGTTGGAGACTCTCAGTTTGACCCTGTGTGTGTGTGTGTATGTGTATGATTTTTTTGGAATACATAATAAAAAATCTGTTTGATTGAATGTTTGTTTGATTAAATTGGAGGAATTAATTAATAAAGAAATAACTAGAAAATTTCACAAACAAATTTACAAAAAACACTGATTTTTTTTTTAAACATGTTTTATTTAATATTTTATTTTATTACTTTTTTATTTATTTAAAATGTAAATATTTTAAAATATGTTTTACTTTACTTTTCACTTTAAAAGGCCATTTTTCCATTGTACGGCCTTTGAGTTAAACTATTGATGAAAAATTAAGGCTGATGTTATCACTAATTAGCAGGATGAAAGCAAAGAGGTGGATTTCCCATAAAGCATCTCTCCTGAGCTGTTTTCTGTCTGTCTTGGGTAATAGATCTATTCACCCCAGCAACAATGACTGTCCTAGTTCTGGATAATGACTAACACTGGTTTGTTCCTAAGTGGTTTTACATACATTAGACACACAATAACAAGAGTGTGTGTGTGTGTGACAATACACGGTTAACACTCTGCATCAAATATAGTACAAAATCCTCCAGTTTTGGGGAAGCCCCCCCCCCTTTTTTTTAACTATAAACAAATTTTCTAATAGATTATCTATGTGTAAAAATACTGTCTCCTGTAATTTGGGTCCAGATAGTGGACTTCTCTATAAAAAGTCTTACGTAAGAACAAATAGTAACAAAATCAAACACTTTGGACTGAGGACATTTCTGACTAGACATGGCTGAATAACCCCTTTAATGCACAGTACAGTTCAGAACTGACACGTTTAGACAGTTTGTATTTTCATTTATGCAAGCATCATCACTTCAAATGCTTGATGCGTGTATATAAGCCGAATGAAAGCGGGTGCTCTCTGTTATCCACGGCGTTGTCATTGATTCACTCCTCTTCTCGACTTGACTCTCCTCGTTATAATGCTTGACCTCCAGAATCAATCAGTGCTCATTCACTGCATCTCCACACCTCACCCTCATCAGCCAGAGACCTTCATTATTTTACCATACTGCATATCTTCCAATATTACATGTATTTTTAGTACAGATTGAGAAATAATTTTATCTTGCTTGTAGCCTGGCCAAAATGTCCTGAAGCAGTTAATCATAGAATTTCATTATGATACATGGAAACCAAAAATTGTCATTTAAAATTACGTTTACGTTCAGAAGTGATTTTTAAATGAAGAAAAAAAGTCTCTTCCGCTCACCAAGGCTGCTTTTATTTTAATAAAATTACATTAAAAACAGGAATATTAAATATTTTTATTTAACATTTAAAAAAAAAAGTGTTCTATTTGAATGTATTTTGAAATGGAACTCTTCTTATGACGATAAAGCTTTATTCTTGAGACCTTTGGAAAAAAGCTTTAGAAACATGTTTTATTATTAAAGTGCATAAGTGCAGCATATTACAAGCAATGCAAGTGTTTACTGTCAGTTTTGCTCTTTTTAGTTCATCTTTGCTGAATAAAAGTAAAAATTTTTATATGGCATAACTCTTAAATACTTGTTTATATGGGTAGCTGACATAAGCATTGGACTGTCGTATGGTGTCACATAGCACAAATATAAAAAGAAAAAACTTAACATACAAATAACATGAAAAAAAATTATCTTCATTCAACGTTAAATGTATTTTTTGTTTATTTTTTTACTGTCAAACTATAGCTCACATTCATACTTCAACTTCCCATATAGAAATGTATGGATGAATTAAAGAATAGACCCAGATGGATTTCAGACAGACAGTTCTCGATGAAATACCAGGTCCAGCGAATGGACCCTCTTGACTGAGATATAATGAACATTAAGGTCATGTTGGAGTGACCTGGAAAGCTTAGCTGAAGGAAAGAATACATTTGCTTTTGAAATTGAATTTGTAGGGCGCTTAAGAACAGAGGGCCATAAATAAATGAGGCGTCTGTGCTGTGTGCATTATTAGATTACAGCTTTAATCTAGACACTCTGGAGGAGAATTACTCACTTTACACCACTGATGCACTAGATCAGGACCAGACCAACACAACACAGATGGCACGAGAGAAGACCTTCAAATTTTTATAGTGTGAAAGTGATTTTAATCTGAACCAAATATAAACCCGATCTGTTCCTGCACTTAACATGCAGTTGTATGTATCTACAGTAAGTAAACTTGTCAGGTCTTGACTCGGGGGTCTTGTGTGATCTAGTGCAATGGGCTTGATCTTTGCTTTTGAAACTTGCTGACTTAAAGGGGGATGGAGAGGTGCAGAGGGGGTTTGTGGAGCATCCGTCACCCTTCTCGCCACCCCGACACAGATTCTTGGTTGTTGTCAGCACCTCTCAAGTAGCTGTCAGACCTCCCACATACTCTGCTCCTCTCTGTACATGTGCCTGTATGTTTGCATAAGCATGTGTACGTATACATTCTGTATGTTTGTGTGAAAAAAAGACAATTTTAAGGCTTTAACAGTTAACCATTTAGAGACCATCAGCCTCAGCAGGAAAATAAGCATTAATCTGGTTACATAAAAGCCTGCTATTGTAATTTGGGTCAGTCATCACATCTTCAGACTGAAGATATCTTTGTTCAAATGAAAGGAAACGGGAAAGATTTGTTAGAAATAATGCGTCATTGAACAGATCATTAGTTAATCTACAGGATTCATGTGTAGTTCTAATAAATTACAATTGTAAATTTTACAATTATTACAATAAAAAAACAATGAACCAATCATAAAGCATTCTAAGAGTACTTAATATATATGCTAATTATTACTTATTTAATAATGATTGTTTTCATTTTTTTATCAAGAATTGAATTTAAAATATTGGTTGCAAATTATTATTGTAATAATATGATATAAAAATATAAAATATTTACAAACTCCAATATTAATGTTTAACAGTATTTTTATATGAATTATTTAGGATCATTTGCAAATTATGATTAATATACGTTTTATTTAATATAGGACTATTTCAACAGTAATTATGTACTCGCTTTTCTGAATTATTAGAAATATTTAATTATAATTGGAGTATATTATAATTTCAATAGGAATCCATATAGCGCTTTTTTTTATTCCATTCAAATGAATCTAATATAGTTTAATATAATTAAATATGTAATATATAGTATTTTATTTTTATTAGTATATTTTAAGATTATTTGCAAATTATGATTCAATTTTAATTTTAAAATAAAATGTTAATAATTTTTTATTTTTTTTATTTTTTAAATCATTTTATTTCATTAGTCAAAGCAGTCATAATCTGATATGTCAGGGTCTCAGCATTCGACACTTAGCGTGACACATAAAGAGAGGTATATCTTAAGCGAAGGTTTCTCAGCGATGCTCCAGAATGCATTTCGCCGCTAAAATTATCCCCCCACAGAGCTGACTTGATTACAGGCATGAATGCTGCAGGCCGTTCTCGGGGCTTCAGTGTTTACGAGCTCTCTTCACCTGTAAGAGCAGAATGGCTCTGAACGAGAGGATGTACATCCCAGAGAGACGCCGCAGCAGGTCGTCCTGTGATCACTACAAATCGGTAAGACTTCTCGCCTGGGGAGAGAAGAATATTCCTGCTGATATCTGTAGGCAAGCAGCGGGGGTATATTTAGACTCATGCCGCAGGTATAGATACGGTCCAGACTTACGGCGCTATTTACTGCAAGCTGAGCTGAAGCTCTTGTGAGATGTTCGTCAGTTGATTGAGGTTAAGATTAGCTTTATGTTTAGGACTATAGAGATGGCACCTTCACACAGGTCAGCCTTATGAAAAAGCAACAAATGGCAAAAAGCATATTCACTTTTTTAAGACTGGTCAAGTTTCAGTAAAGCTCTGCATCATTTTAGTTGCATAATATTTACTTTTATATTTACTTATTTGCTTCTTATATATTTCTGGTCCCATTGAAAAATGTTATTGCAAAAACAAACAAAACAAAATCAAGTCTTCAAGTAAATTCTCAAGTTATGCAACAGAATGAAAAAATAAAAATAATCATGAATGCACTGGAATTCAAAGATTAAAGTTATTTTAGAAGTCAGAGTCTGTCAAGTGCATATTTACTTGATGTAGACAGAGACATTGACTACTTGTGTCTCTTCATTTGCTTATTATAATACTGATTTTAGAATATTTTGTGGATGTAATAAAATTTTTGCGCCATATTAAACTATATTTAAAAACTACGTTTTTAGTTATTTAATTAAATACAGTAAATATGTAAGTAAATATAAAAGTAACTGCTTTCAATTTTAAGATATTTTAACTTAATTATTTATTTATTTATGTTTATTTAATTTATTTGCTATATGAATCTTTTATAACATGTCTTATAAAATAATAAATAAATAAATATATATATATATATATAATAATAATTATAAATATATAATAATTTAAATTATAAAAAAATAATATATGCCTATTTCACCCAAAAATAATAACTTTATCAGCATTTACTGGGGCAAAAAAAACCCAGAAATGGTTTAGTTACTCATCTTAAAAAAATATTTTATGTTCAGCAGGAAAACATGAGGGTGAATGAATGATGACGGTATGTTAATTTATCCTTTAAATGTCTTTCTTTTTAAAATATGATCAGTTTCTTTACTTAACTTTCAGCGGTGAATAAAAATGCATGCTTGTCTAAGCTGTTAGCAGAGCAGTTATTTGACCTCACATTCACCTCAGTTAATGATCTTTTGTAATTACCTTAAAGTATACCGTATTATTTAAAACCTCTCTGGTGAACCTGAAGGGACGTTCTTCAGCCTCTGCCTGTGGGAACAATTCTGCGTCAGTGACTAACACGAACAGCCCTGTGATTAGCGTTTGGCATGAAACCCTTTGTAGTTGAACGGTGTTGTACCTCCGCTTTGAGCTATAAGATGAGTCCAAGTGACAGCTGTTGCTAAACTCTTGAATGTTACCACACTCAGGGAACCGCCGTTTGATATTCCCCGTCTTACTCACACAGGTAGTTAAACGCACTCATTAGCAAATGCGTGCAAGAGCCACCTGTTCAGTTCTCCAGTGTTGTCAGACTCGAGAAATCACCCCTAAAGGCATGTCTGAACTCAGAGAACAGCTCATGCTCAGGTCAAGAGTGGACTGCAGACAGCCACAAGCTCAGAAGTGTGCAGAAATACTAGATGCTGGTTTGACATCCACACTACAAAGCGGGATTTGTACGGGGGTGGATTTCTAAGTGCTGCTTTTGTGTGCACGAGGGAGATGAGGGATCTTACAGCAGTGGGACTGAAGCATCATGCCTCAGTGACTCAGAATATAAAGGTCAGTGTATTTCACAGCGTAACTCGTCATAAGTGCTGATTCAAATTCTTTTTTTTTTGTTTTTGTGAGTAATCAAGTGTTTTTGATGTCCTGATGGAGTATTTCTTATGAACACTACTGAATGCAATACATAAACGATTTGAACCTCGACCAACATTTCTTATGACATTAAAAGAGGTTCTGTCTGACAGACAAGTGTCATCTGTAATTTCCTCAGCGTTACTTCGTTTGTTTGTTTTTTGTTGCTTGAAGGCGTGCTTACCCTTACCTTCACTTCACTGTCTTCACCTCACCTTCAATTACATCTGACTCATTTAGCCCACAAACCTTCAAAGCGTGAGCTGGATTTGTACACTTCTCCGCTGGCTTTGGTTATAGCTCTCCATAATTATATGGGCTTTGTGTGCTGTTTTAAGTCTAGATGACTTCAGCGAGAGCGAGTGTTTATTTTGATGGCACAGGGGCTCAGGGTGCACCTGTTTTTCCCATCCAGAAAACTGATTCCTCACATGAGTTACACTGCAATAATACACCCAGGCTTTATTTACTCATCAAACACACAACACAAGCTCTTCAACCCCCATGTGGGAATGTGTTTGACTGCTGCCCAGTCTTTGATTATGTGTGTAAAGCCTGCAGAAAAAAGAAAAGAAAAACGTGTAATTGTTTTCAATTCTTTTTTAAATTGCTGGTTAGTAAAATGGTATACAGGCTATTGTTTTGATTTGTGATTTTAAAGTCAGATACCTTGGTATTTACACATAGCCTATTGCAAGGTAAAATCATAGCTGATCATGGTATATGTGAGGAAAATATGACACAAATAACATAGCACACAAAATTGTTATTTTGTTGTTAATAAATGTCCTTAAATGCTTTAATTAAGTCAAAGCTATGTTTTATGTACGCTTTATTTTCCAAAATAACGTGACGGTTTTGGCATCTCAGTGGATTTTAATGCTTGTTGCACTGCTTGTGTCCCGCTTTTCTTTACTTGTAAGGGGACGCGGGAATGTTTTTGGACAGAGCCGCTCCAAACAGCAAACAACACATGACTCCTTTCAAACCCATTCAGAGGTTTAATTTAAGCTCCCTCGGGGTCTCCCTCCTCCTGCTCCAGTGAAGGGGCTTTTCTGTGATGTCAGACGGGAGAATTTGAGCATTATTGGTGCTGAATAACTTGAATAAGGCACAATGGAGCGGATTTGAATAGAGCGCGAGAGACGCGGCGCTCAGTCCTCGCGCAGCCGCGCCCGCGTGAATGTCGTGAAGCCTAGTTAAAGCCTGTGTTAAACTTTTTTGATGGATGGATTTATAGGAGCGCTTTCTCTTTTCGTGTTGACAGATCTACACGGACTGGGCGAATCACTACTTGGCCAAATCAGGACACAAGCGGCTGATTAAAGACCTGCAGCAGGATGTGAGCGACGGCGTACTGCTGGCTGAGATCATCCAGGTCATCGGTGAGCGATTCACTTTCTCCAAAACAGACATAAAGAGTCGATCGGAGAGTTTCTGTGCAAGGTGTACATGGGTCGTCCCATTTTGGTGTCTGCGTCAGATTAGATTTACAAAAGCGATTTTATATACACATAACGCATACTGGATGCAAATAAAATATCTAAATATTGCGGGGAAATAATTCCATCTTTTTTTTTTATCATAGGCTAACATGTATAATGAAACAACATACTTATTCTGACCCGATCTTATTAAAATACATTAAAGAAAATAAGTGACCGTTCTACATTTCATTGTGTTTAGAATGATTTCAAACTTCCTGCTATTTGAAGAATATTGGTAAAGATTGTTAAATGTTTAAAATGACACTTAATTGGTTTTGGGGGACTGCAGGGTGACAAGATTTTGTATTTTACGAACTTTGTTTTAGTAGGTGTCTTCTGTGATTCATGATTAAATCAATGATAGTCATTTCCCCTCCTCAAAATTAAACAGGATGTTCTCAGAGAGTCAAAATATTAGAAATGCATAACTTGTGATGTATTATATATCTGTTTATACGCACCCAATTCCAGAAACGTTGGGACACTGTACAAATTGTGAATAAAAAAGGAATGCAATAATTTGCATCTCATAAACTTATATTTTATTTACAATTTTATTTACAATAAAATAAAGATAACATGTCAAATGCTGAAAGTGAGACGTTTTTAAATTTCAGGCCAAATATTGGCTCGTTATGGATTTCAAGACAGCTAGGCATTCCAAAAAATTTGGGACAGGTAGCAATAATAGGCTGGAAAAGTCAAATGTGCATATAAGGAACAGCTGGAGGATCAATTTACCGTTAGGTCTGTTGGCAACATGATTGAGTATAAAAAGAGCCTCTTAGAGTGGCTCTTAGAGGTCAAGATGGGCAGAGGATCACTGATTTCCCCAATGCTGTGCCAAAAAATAGTGGAGCAATATCAGAAAGGAGTTTCTCAGCAAAAATTGCAGAGAGTTTAAAGTTATTACCATCTACAGTGCATAATATCACCCAAAGATTCAGAGAATCTGGAACAATCTCTGTGGGTAAGGGTCATGGCTGGGAAACCATATGGGATGCCCATGATCTTTGTGCCCTTTTAAACACGATCCAGAAGCGCAGGTGTTTTCTCTGGGTAAAGGCTCATTTAAAATGGACTGTGACAAAGTGGAAAACTGTTCTGTGGGCAGACGAATCAAAAATTAAAAATTTAGTTCTTTTTGGAAAACTGGGACACTAAGAGGACAAGGACAACCCAAGTTGTTATCAGCGCTCCATTCAGAAGTCTGCGTCTCTGATGGTATGGAGTTGCATGAGTGTGTGGCATGGGTCAGCTTACACATCTGGAAAGGCAACATCAATGCTGAATGGTAAATCCAAGTTTTAGAACAACATGTGCTCACATCCAAAAATTGCCTCTTTCAGGGAAGACCTTCCATTTTCCAACATGACAATGCCAGACCACTGAATCAATTACAACATCATCATCCAGGTACTGAATGGCCAGCCCACAGTCCAGATCTTTCACCCATAGAAAACATAAAGAACAAAGAAGACCTAAGATAGTTGAGCAGCTAGAAGCCTGTATTAGACAAGAATGGGACAACATTCCTATTCCTAAACTTGAGCAACTTGCCTCCTCAGTCCCCGGACGTTTACAGACTGTTGTAAAAAGAAGAGGGGATGCCTCACAGTGGTGAACATGGCCTTGTCCCAACTTTTTTGAAATGTGTCGATGCCATGAAATTTAAAATCAACTTATTTTTCCCTTAAAATGATACATTTTCTCAGTTTAAACATTTGACATGTCATCTGTGTTCTATACTGGAAACAAATATTGACATTTGGAACTTCCACATCATTCTGATTTTATTCACAATTTGTACAGTGTCCCAACTTTTTTTGAATCGGGTTTGTATTTAAGCAGTCCTTTTGAGTTTGAAGCATTTATTTTAAATGTACTAAAATTCATTGTGTATTTAATCATTCATTGTAACTTTGCGATGCTATTTTGTACAGTATTTTAAGTCACTAATATTTTAACAGTGATCATTCACTTATGACTATTTACTGCCTCAAGGGTGTGTGATCCCTTTGTAGATACACCCAACTGTAAGATGAGCTTTCAATGTTTTAATAGTATTTACATACGAAAATCGATCCCTGTCAGCAGCTCTTCCCATGGACATGTGAAGCTCTGCATTACCTCTGTCCTCCTAAAATGTGTTGTAAGATCCGGAAAGCATTTGGTTACTTAAAAGCACTGTACAGAGTTCTGGGGTGAAGTGGTGTTAAATGACTCGTCACTGTTGTCATCCCACTTTGTCCTTCTTTGTTTTCTGCATCTCAAGGGAATCACACACACTGGCCGGTTGAAGCTGAAATCCGACCTCTCTGACAGACACAAATGTTGCATGCAACCAGGGACATACTTCACATATTTAGTTATTTCTGTCAGTGAGAGCTGATGGCTTTTGCCTTTAAGTTTTGAAAGTACATTTTGAAATAAAATGTGCTTGAATTGGTGACAATAAGACACAGGGGCCCCAAAAAGTGACCTTTATACCATTAAAATAATGATTAACAGACAAATTATGTGTTAAATGCAGTATAAAATAATTATAATAAAAATAATTATGGAATTATTGTTGAAGCTTGTTCCTGCAACGAAATAAAAAATATTTTTCATTTTCATTGTACAAATCTGATAAGTTA
>JAUMHG010000043.1:4025541-4042534 GCA_032359395.1 Enteromius anoplus | reverse complement strand
TATGTATTTCCAGTCTTAGAATTGTAGCATTTTAATTCTATTTAAACTAGTGCTGTCAAATAATTAATTGCAATTGATCGCATCAAAAATAAACATTTTTGTTTAGGAAAAAAAAATATATATATAAAAATAATATATATATATGCAAATACTGTGTATATTTATAACACATATATATACAAACATGCATGTATATATTAAAACATATAAAATATGTTATGTTTGAATATTAAATTATATGAATGTAAATGTATACATGTAAATGTTTTCTAAATATATATCGAATTTATATCATAAATGCACACAGTACACAATCTTATATGAAAAACCTTATGGATGCAATTAATCTTGATTAATTATTGCACAGCACTATCTTAAATAAAATTAAAACACTATAATTTTAAGACTGGAAATACTATTTTAATCAATTTAATTTTTAAAAAAATTTTAAATTACAATATATTGTAAGTTTTTACCAGCCAGTCTATGTCGGCATTGGTCTTTGGAAAACATGAATTGGTCAACAACTAGTGTTTTCATGAATACGTTTCTGTGGCCGTGCGTGTGTTTGGTGTTGGTTAAGTTGTTTTTTTATGACTCTGCAATCAGTTGTTTGCTTTTATTCCAGTAGGTTCTGATTTCTATTGACCCAGTGAGTTTTTAATGCAGCTATTATGAGAATGTCATTCAGAGTGCTGTTTGCTGTCGTGCATGACCTGCAGCCCAGCAATCAGAGAAGACAATGTTGTTATGTTAGAGCTAAATTACCCCACACCCCCTTTACGTAATGCATTCATATTGACTTCATATAATAGTATGCCTTGTAATTCAATTCAGAGAAAGAGGATATAGATTCATTTCAACCCCTCTCTCTCTCTCTCTGAGATCATTTTTATTTAGAAACGTTATTTTTAGTCCTGGATGTCTGGGATGTGGTTCCTTCAAAGGGTCAGAGGAATCTAGAGCAGATTCTTTCCTCACGTGTCTATATCTCCCTTGACCCTTAAGACCAGCAACTGTTGGCTGCCAGCAACTGTGATATAGTCAGTGAGACTTAAATGTGTTGCTATGTCTGACATAACTCACACTTGTGCTGACTAACCCGTGGCAGATGACCAGCTCTTTAATGCAGAACATGGGCAATAAATCAAAGCAGTGCTCTTTTAATTATGCAGTGGCCCCAAAAAATACTGGAAAAGCGGAGCCACAGTTAAAAATGTATGAATTTTTTATTGCATAACAAAGTAATCAAAGCAAGTGACTTCTGCAAAGAAAGGTTTTTTTTTTTTTTTTGCAGTGGCTTAAATGACTTTTGACTGTTTTTGTAATTTATTAATTCTTTACCTGAACTATTGATTTCAGTTAAAGAATACGTTAATTATGTCTGCTTGTATATACAGTATATATATAAATCTTTGCAAAAGTACTGAAATGTGAATCTGAGTTGTATCAAGGCAAGTATGCGGTTAACAAAGCGTGAAATATTAGCTTCATAAATATAACAGGCGGCCGTGATTATGGATAACCTGGACCCTAGAGTATGGTAAATATCATTAACATATTCCTAGTAGAATCCACACGACCTTTAAGTGTAGCCTATTACATCACTCTCCTCTCAGCCAATCAGATATGCTTTTGCTCTGAATTGAGTGACACTTGGAGACGGCTGGGTCAGCGTCAGGGCCTCAACGACGTCTCCTAGCAACAGGGCAAATGTGACGCCCTCAACGATTGGCAGCAAAGCCTTTGCATACTACTTTGACTGAGCAGCCAATCTATGCTCTCTGATAGAGCGAGTCACGTATTCAGCCACAGAGCAGATGTGATGCAAACTCAATGTAGACAAGAAAGCAGCATCCATTCTGAACTTAACCCGACCTGTTGGTTTTAGGTGATAATGGCTCTTTCTGTGTTTATATGTGTGTGCGGTTTGACATTACGTTTTTAATGACCAATGCAGTGTTTCTCAACATGCCCTCTCTTAATTTCTCTCTAGATTGAGAACATTGATGCTTGTCTGAGCTTCCTAGCAGCCAAAGGTGTGAACATACAGGGACTTTCAGCTGAAGGTATTTACAATTTCAAGATTTTAGTATAAATCTTTGATCTGGTTTTTTCACACTTTGAGTTTTTAAGCCTGGGTTATTTTAACCTGAAGATTCACACTGTTCATGCTTCACCATAGGTTAAGAGTTTAAGAATTTGGGTAGTCAGGTTTTTAAGATTTTTCTCATCTATAAATCAAGGGTCAATATTTGTGCATATTTTCGAGGTTAAAAATTGAATTGGATAAGTGCAGCAAACAGTTAGAGTGCCTCTTTATCATTGAATGTGTTTTCCTTAACTTTCTCGAGTGGTTTCTACATTTCCCTCAGACTGTGATATTAAACCAAGCGCAGACAAGATTCTTTGACTGTAAGAAGCACGTTAATACTTGATCAAGCATGAATTGTTTAGTAGCGTACATCATTGGATGTTTGTTGCAGAAAAACTTTAATCAGCACATTTCAAACCTTAAAAGCGGTAAAATTGTTTATACGGGGCTTTATAAAATACAAATTTCAAAGCAGCTTCATATTAATAAACAGGAAAATAACAGCGTTAATGTTTAAAAATCAAGAGTTATGAAACAATTTCAAGCTGAAAAACAGCTCTACAGAAGATAGTTGTTTCATCCCACACGGAAAAAAACTATATAAACATATATGTTTTGATATAGGTTTTTAATATATGTGACATATATAAAATTGGCTGTTTTCCTATATTATATGTACATATGTGCACCTATATGTTCACATATATGTTTACCTATATATTCGTAAAATTATTGAAATATATCAAAATAATTTTTAACCCATCCAAGTGCCTCACCTCAGTCATGGTATTGAAGGTGGAGAGAGAGCTGGTTATTCATCTCCATCACCTACAGTACAATCCCTGCCAGACCTGGGACTTGAACCCCCCAACCTTTGGGTTACAAGTCCAACTCCCTACTCCATTAGGCCACGACTATTTCTTTTAAGTTTTTTAAATTATTAAAATTAAAAGAAGCAATACATGAGACCTATATGGCCTGTATATGCACATATATGCACCTCCATTTCGCCCATATGTGGCATATATACGCATATATGCAGCATACATATTATCATATATGCGCTTATATACTGCATATAGGTTTCAAATATGCGCTTATATACTGCATATAGGTTTCATATATGCGCTTATATACTGCATATAGGTTTCAAATATGCGCTTATATACTGCATATAGGTTTCATATATGTGCTTATATACTGCATATAGGTTTCATATATGCGCTTATATATTATCATATATGTGCATTTATGCTGCAACTATGCTTCATACAGTATATGCGCTTATATATTATCATATATGTGCATTTATGCTGCAACTATGCTTCATACAGTATATGCGCTTATATATTATCATATATGTGCATATATGCTGCAACTATGCTTCATACAGTATATGCGCTTATATATTATCATATATGTGCATATATGCTGCATATAGGCTTAATATATGAGCTTATATATTATCATATATGTGCATATATACTGCATATAGGTTTCATATATGCGCATATATCTTCATATAGATTCTTTCCATATTAGTTCAGTGTTGTTTCAGTTTAATAAGTCAGCGTCGTGAAGTTTATCAAATTAGAAGTTCAGTTAAACTATAAGCAGCTCTATAGAGGGTTATAATATTCCTAATTATTCACGTCATGCAAGTCATTTCAAATTTGCTTAAATTTAGTTGAATAATAGGAATGATGCTGCAAACGGATCAAAGTCTCATTTGATAGTATCAGTGCAGTGTAATCGATAATAATACAACCCCCTAATCATGGTGCTAACACCCTTTCAAAATGACAACCTGCTTAACGTAAAAAGTGTGAAAGCATATTAATGAAAGAAGCATAAAATGGCTTTATTTTCAACACTTAACTGGTAGCGGCATAGTGGCTGAGAGCTGTGAGGTTGTAGGTTCAACCCCCAACAAGAAGCTAGAGTGAAGCACTCAACCCTGTCGTGCTCTACAGGGGACCGTGCTTGTAATGTGCCCTACTAATTACTTTGAGAGAAAAGCGTCTGCCAAATGATATACTAAACAGCAATCTGTTGTTGAACATCTCTTCCTCAGAGATCCGGAATGGAAATCTGAAAGCCATCTTGGGGCTTTTCTTTAGCCTGTCTCGATACAAGCAGCAGCAGACGACGAACAGACAGACGCACACGCACCACACACATTCACACACTCCCTTAAGCCAGCAGAGCAGCGCTCCGGCCCAGCTGACCTCCACCTCGTATGGGACGCACACACACAAAACACAGCCAGAGATGCAGTCCAGGTAACATCTCTCGATCTCTCTCTTTCTCTCTCTGTCTCTCTCTCTATATATAGTGTTCTTATCATTCTATTTAATGTGCATACTACATGTTTGTGGACTGATTTAAAGCGGTCTGTCTATCTAAATGTGTCTTCATTCTCTTAGCGTTGTGATTGCGTGATGTTGTGTTAGTCATCACTGTCTGTCTTTGTCTTTCTCTCTCTTTATCTCTCTTTCTTCTTTTGTTTCTCTTCTTCTTTTGATCTAGGGATGGCTCTCAGAGTAAACTCAAGTTTTCCATTGGTCAGAAAAAGTCTTCTAGGTAGCGCCCTCCCTCTCATCCTGTGCTCTCGTGTATTTCCTCAGCTTTCAACCTGCTCGTCTTCACCCTCCTCTTCCTCACTTACTCTCTGCATGTGATTTTGTGCTCTAATTCTCTCATGTATGTACAAGATCTGTGTTCTGTGAAACTCATATATTTGAACTGGCTACTTAGTACAATTATAAATAAATAAATAAATAAATAAATAAATAAATAAATAAATATATATATATATATATATATATATATTTCATAAATAACAACAGTAAGGCTATAACTTATAATTATACTGAATTAAAACACCATATTTCACTGTCACTATTTAATGCATGTTGTATATATTTAAGTATTTTATAAAGCAAATTATTATACAGTATTTTAACTGTGGCTACAGTTATTAAAGAAAGTATATAGCAATGCAATTTACAAGGAATTATGAATAACTTTATGCATTCATATATTTAGTGGATGCCTATTTAACAGATATACTGTTAAATAGATAAATGAACAAGATTTGTTCTTAATATAATGAAGAAAACAATGACCTATCTAGGTGAATGCTTTTTTGAATATATCCGGCCAGACAGAATATGTGGACTCTGTCAGGTGATGTTACCCAAAAACGTGTCCCAGTGGAAATGTCTGCTCGGTGAGCTGTGATAACTTTAAAACAACTGCTCTGTGTGATGCCCTGCTTGATGAAATTAATTATTTATTGTGGTGTACGACAGAAAGGTTGGGGTTGGGATTTTGGTTTCAGTGAATGATGTGTTTTGTGCTGTAAATGCTTTTTAAATGCATTTGAAATGCAACTGTGCAACGTGTTACTATGAATACCCAGTTTATTTTAAAATTCCCAGTTTAAATATCAGCCCATTTTTTTCAATGCCACCATTCGTTTTTGACAACATGTGTCACAATAGTGCCATCTTATGGTGACAGTTGTAATTGCAGATGGGTCTTGCACAGATAAGAGATGGATTTTCGGTGAGCGAGAGGAAAATATCTCTTTGCTGCTTACTTACGATGAAATGTCAAGGCCACACAATAGATATCAATATAATTAGCATGTTTTTACATGACATTGACATGACATTTACCTAGACTTGATTGTTAGGTGAGATTAGTTTATTTGTCTGTCAATCACAAGACCTTAAAGACTAAACGAGAAATGCCACATTAGAATCACAAATCTTCATCTTAGAGATGTTTACAGGGGTTTTATTGATATGTCTCTTTAAAGTCAATATTTTTTTAATAGGCTGTGTTAGGTTAACGATTGGTTCAGACTTTCAGTTTTTAGATATGCTTTTTTAGATGAAATATTTATAATAATATTTGTAATTTTATATTATAGATATATAATATTCTATTCTATTCTGTCCCTGGGTAGCATCTGCACAAAGCCGTGATGTTAAGCTAAACCCAAACTAGACACACAATGCTTGATAAAAAAATAGTTTTTTTATGCATCAGTTTTGTGGAAGTTAATACATTGTTAAGGGTTATTTATTGTTGTATTATGTAGAGACACACTGTAATGTTTGCTAGCTAAGCGTTTATGCTGGAGGGATTCACTACTGATGCATTGAACAGATCTTCTGACACTTAACGTAAATTAAAAAAAAGTGCTCCAAAGCGGTTTCGAGTGTTTTTGCTGCTGGGCAGAGAGTACATGTTTTTTCTAGCCTCATTAACTGGGATGAATTGAATAAGGCTGATTCTAAAGCAAGTGTCCCCCGAGAAAGGCACAAACA
This sequence comes from Enteromius anoplus, assembly GCA_032359395.1. Lineage (NCBI taxonomy): Eukaryota > Metazoa > Chordata > Actinopteri > Cypriniformes > Cyprinidae > Enteromius > Enteromius anoplus. The sequence goes on along the minus strand of JAUMHG010000043.1, from coordinate 4,036,099 downwards.
TCCAGCTTTTTAAATAAAACACTCTTTAGGCATTAAACAACCTAGCGACCACTCAGAATGCATTAGCAACCCCATCGAGGTCTCCTGACAAGCACCAACAAAACCTGAGAGCGGCGAGAAGCACGCGCATTTATTTCGGAAAATGTCTGGATGTTGTTGTTAATATTTGTGCTTTGTCGCTGTCACAGGTTACCTGGCCCCACCTCGAGGGTGTCCACTGCAGGCAGTGAGAGTTCTCCTCGAGGGTCCATCAGTTCAGCAGGGAATCGCCGCAGTCAGGTGTTCAGCGATAAAGCCAAACCTGCAGCAGCTCAGGCCAAAGGTAAAGCCAATGTCACAGACTCTAAAGTGAATCGAATCTTTACTCATAATCACATTCGGAAATGGCAGGATTTCATTCAGCTGGCCTGTGCATGTGAAACGGTTTGGCTGTTCGATGCGAACATACTCTACAGGGTCCTTCCAGTTTAGATGTGATCAAAATAAAACTATTTTCTGTATTGACAAAATGCTGACCAGCTACAGCCCCTGGCCATGTTCAAAGAGAAATTAGATGGTAAAAAAGATTGGACTGGAAGAAAACTGCGCCTGCGGCAAGGTATGAATGAGCTACTTTCTACCGGAGGGCATTGCATTTGAAACATTTTCTGGAATAACGTGCGCTGATGAATTAAACAGCATAAGATAAACTGGGTCAGTTTTGAGTTCATGTTGACTTTTGCTTCGTGACGGAGCCGTGCCGAGTTTGGAGTAGTTAATGTTGCAGTCAGTGCTGGAAATAACTGCTTATAATGACCTTGAGTGAAGCTAGTCACACAACCCCTGGGTTGAGATGTTTGAAAGATGGTGCAAATACGCTGTGTGTGTGTGTGTGTTTGTGTGTGGGGTACTGGCTTTGAAAGCAGAGTGAGCGAAGTGTAGGACGTTTCTGCATTAATTGAGATCCAATTAGTGTGTTTTGGCCCTGAGAATGTGGCGGCAGTGAAAGAGACAGGGAAAGATGAAGGTTGGCACATTGTCATGCTTTAGGCAGCCTGTCCTGTTTAAGCAGTTTTCCCTTGTATGTTTGTGTGCATACTTCTATAAATAAGCGAACCGTTTGAGAAAGAAACAACAACATTGAAAGCAGCTTCTTCTACTAGACTGTGCAAACTGCATACCCATGTTCACTATTTTCATCAATATCAGACCTGTGTGCAGTTGAAGAGTTCAGATGTTTTGGTCTTGCGACCGAACGATTCTCCCATAATGCATTTAGCTCTGTGACCTGCTTAATGCAAAGCAGAGTGAGAGTGTGAATCATAGAGCAAAGGAGCACAACTCTGCTGTGTGTGTGCCATCATTCTGACACTGTTGAAGTTGAGCCAGTATAAGTATGTTATTTACGTTGACTTGAGTCAAGAGAAGATTTAAGGTTTCAACATAAAGCAGCATTTTTTTAATTGTATTATATTTTACTGAGAAAAAGCATTTTATACATTGCATAATTTTTTTCATTAAAGGTATAGTATACCCAAAATAAGAACATCATTTGCTCACCCTCATGTTGGTTATATGACTTTCATTCTTCTGTGGAGCATGAAGAAAAAAAAAAATATATATATAATTCCCAATGGTTCCCTTTGTCTTCTATTGTATGGCCAAAAAAATACAATGGAACTGGATACGAAGAAAACAGAATAAAGAATACGATACAGGTTTGGAACAGCATGAGTGTGAGTAAAATGTTCATTTTTTTGTGAACAATTGCCTTATGGTCCATGTGGTGTTTAAGCCTTTATTTTCAGCAATTCCTGTATTTGTGTATATTATTGGCTTATTGAAATACAAGCCTAATCAGGGATGTTTACATGATGAATACAAGATAAAAACATGAATTTTCTTACAATCACGTGATGGCTATTTAATAGAAAAACGACAAGGTGCAATATGAAACAGGCATGATGTGTTTATTGGTGGGCTCTCGTGGGGTGGTCATCTGAGACTAATAATAGCTGTTATTCTGCCGTGGAGAAATAATCACTTAAATATGGACATTAAGAAGAACTGAGAGGGGCCACAAACCCTGAGGGCAGAAAGTTACTCTAGAGTTTCCTAATGACATGAAGATTGTTTTTCTGGACATCAGCTGCTCAACTTTTTCTCTCTCTTAACTTTTATCTCTAGAACTTTTTCCGCCCTGTCCCCTTCTCGGCCCCTCTCTTTCCTCTCTCTACCTATTGGAAGTCATTAGTGGTCTGACCCACTTCTCTCTGGCTGGCATGGCTAATTGGACCTTAATCACTTCCTAATTGCCGTTTTGTTTCTGTGCCGCTCATTAAATGCCAAACCGAATGAGATGGGAACAGCGTTTCCCCCCCATGTCAGATCGTTTAATAAAATACACAGATAAACGCCGGACCTGAAAAATAATACAACATTTGAGCGTCACCAGTAAATGTTTAGTCGAAACCTTTACATTCAGTCTTAAAAAGTGCTTAGCTAAGTTTAAGTTTAGTAGTTAAAATGTAATAAAATGCTTTTTGTAGCCTGTTGAAAATGAGATGTATATCTGAATAAACAGTGCATGAAGTATGTGTAAAAAATGTCCAGCACTACAACCAGGCACTCATTGGTTTTTGATCTTATTCAATGCAGCATTATGTTTTAGAGTTTTTTTGTTTACAGATTTAGGGCACTTCAGTATATTTTTTCTGGGTCTGGACCACCGGCAGGCTGACAGAGCGAGTGCGTTGAGCGTGATCTAGAGGCTCAGAGGGAGGGGGCTGGACAGAAGGACAGCGGGGTTTTTGTGCGAGAACTTGCCAGTGTTTGCAGTTAGTGTTTTATTTGCAGTGTAGCTCCTCGTCTACTGAGACACTACAGGCTGGACTGACGCTGGAACCAGCTCACTTGAACAAATGGACCTGCCAGGTGAATTAGAGACAGATGACATGCTGATTTTCATTTTTATGTTTTTCTTTGCTTGCTACAGTATAAACCAATTTTTAAGTAGAGTGAAGAGGAACATATTCTGTTTTGCGCTAAAATGCATATCTGTTCATTTAATCAATTAACACTAGATTTTCAACATTTCCGTTTCGGTATGGTTTATATTTGATGTCAGTTATTTAAAGGAAGTTTTGATTGGGTATGTCACACAGAGCACAATAGCTAAATTTGGCCCCCAGTGTTTGAATGGGCATTAAAGTCTTACTCGCTGTGTTAGTGTAAACAGTTTAGAATGGATCTCAGTCGGCTGTCTGCTGCTCACTATTAGAAAAAACATTAGCTCAGGAGTAACTAGCCTTTTATGGCCAGGGAGAACGTTTCAATATTCATCTTTAGTTCAACTTTTTTCCTGTTTTCCGTAGACTTTGATTCAATTAGCTTTGATTTTGGCTTTATTCCCCTGGTTCCCAGGTTCTTTTTCCACAACATCTATTTGGTTTTGAGATGTGATCTTTAGGACTGACTGTTCATCAGTGCTGCTGTTGTATCTGTTGCTATGGTAATGCTGTACTGTATGTGACAGCGCAGTGCCATCAGACTTTCTCATATATGATGTTATGTGTTCCATAATTATGAAAAAGCACATGAAATCTGATCAGAGTGTTTTGACTCATTTGCAAAAATGAGATTTTGATTGGATTTTGAACAATGCACAGATCTAAATGTAGCTTGATTAAGTTTAACTAGTAATGTATAGTAAATAGAATGTAAAAAAAAAAAAAAATCTGAACCTCTCCTGTTGTTTCCTCTCCAGAATCATCAGAGAGTGTCTCCTCACAAGGCGTGACTGAGCACGCTCTATCAACCCTGGTGTCCGCCTGCACCTCTGTCAGCACCAGCACTGTGGCATCTTCATCTTCATCATCAGCCATCCCGCAGCCCAACTTGAGTAGCAAACCCTGGAGAATCAAATCTCAGAGCACCAAGCACACTGCTACCTCCACTGCTTCCTCCATGGTGCTTTCCATCAAACCAGATCTCCAAGCCAAGCAGCCCGTGCCTGCAGAGCCGCCACCGAAAGCTGTGCCTCAGAAGTCCATGCTGGAGAAACTCAAACTTTTCAACAGCAAAGGTAGCTCCAAGTCATCCACGCAAGCAGATGGCGCCGTTACGCCGACAGGAGCGAAAGATGCCGGTTTGGTTTCGGAAAGAGTCGAGGCTGGTTCCAATACAGAACTCGTTGAGGAAATGGATGGTAATGTCAGACCCACGAATGGATCGAGTGCCGTTACCATGACAACCAGCAGCCCAAAGATTGCGCTAAAGGGCATCGCGCAACGGACATTTAGCCGGGCGCTCACGGCGAAAAAAGCCTCCATGAAATCCGTAGATAAAGAAAAGGAAAAAGAACGAGCTAAAGAAAAAGACAAAAATGGGAAAGAGGGGTCGAAGCGCACCCCTTCCTCAGAAAAGGTAGATATCAAAGAGGAGGTTAGGGAGGAAGTTGTTCCCTCAAGCAGAGTTGCACCTGCCGAGGCAGAGCCCAGAAAAGCCTCCAAGATCGCCAGCTTCATACCCAAAGGTGGAAAAGTGGGCGGTACTAAGAAAGATAGCCCCGCCCCTGTGCAAACCGGAATTCCCAAACCAGGAAGTAAAGCCACTGGAAATGGAGCGGTAAAAAGTTCAGCGCTGCCCCTCGGCGGTAAAGACAATGAGAGGCCCCGCAGTATGCGTCTGGGAGGGGGTCTGGGACTTCATAGGGACAGCCGGCATTCCTCGTCCTCTTCCAGCTTGGCCTCCACCGAGGGGAAAGGACACCACAGCGCCGCCTTGGTGGCCAACGGAACACAATCCACGGCCAGCAACACTGTCAGTGTGCAGCTGCCTCAGCCACAGCAGCAGTACACCCACCCCAACACAGCCACCGTAGCACCCTTCATGTACAGGTGAGACTCGTCCTGGGATTTTCGGCTGGAGGATGATGAAACGGGGGAAAAACATAGATTTAGATCAAAAGAGAGACTCAAGCTAGATCTAGAGATCATAGGATATTTTGACTTGGACCAGCAAGTAGCCAAGTTTTAATTAATTAATTTATTTTTTGTTAACTGAAACTAGACTATTAAAAATAGTTTTTGTTAATTGAAATAAAGCTTAAATAATACTTTATATATATATATATATTGGGGCTGGGACTCGATAAAAAAAATAATCAAATTAATTAGAGGCTATATAATTAATGAATCGAAATTAATCGCATATAAATATTTGACCTGAGAACAGTGAGCTGCGCAAAACCATGTTCATTATCAGCGTGGATTTGCGCAGCTCGTCAGTGAAATCGGCTCAATGTGAAATCACACACCTGAAGCCATTTACCGCTGATTACACGCAAACATATCGGCCGATCTGGGTCGGTGCCTCCCTACTTTCATGTACATTCAGAGCATTAGAAAGGCTAGTTGGTGCTGCAGTATAATCGGTCCGCCGAAACTCATCCAGTGAGAAATGTTCCGCGGTGCAAAAATAAGTGCGATTAAAATGCGTTTAAAAAAATGGATGCTTTATTTTTGTGTAATTAATTCATCTAAATTAACGCGTCAAAGTCCCGGCCCTAATATATATATATATTAGTCGGAAATCTTAAACTTGAAATGTTTAAATTGATATGTTGCTTTCACTACAAACTAAAAATAAAATAAGCTGAAGTGCTATGTTACTCAATTAAAACTGAAGCAAATTTTATTTAAATATAAAAATAAAATAATAAAATTTGAAATAAAATGTATAAATATAAAAACTAATTTATAATATTCATAAAAACAATAATAAAACATGAGTAATAAGTAGACTATACAAACACATTTTAGATTTTTCTATTAAAATCCTGTGATACGGATATGAATGTGGTTTGAAATAGGTTTGTTAAAATCAAATTTCATCTGTACTTTCCTGTTTAATTAAAAGAATGTTCTTTCTCTCACTAATGCAGTCTAAAAAAGGAAGGAAAAAAAATCAAAACAAAGTTAGAAATGCTACCTTGGCAACTAAAATAAGTTTCATTTGTTATAATTAAAACTGGAATAAAAATTAAAAGCAAAAACTAAAATTGTTGAATGAATACTGAAAATATAAAAAAAAAAGCAAATTCAAAATATTAATAAATGTATAGTAGAATATAAATAGTCCTGCAATAAGACTGCTAGAAACCATCATAAACATAGCAATCAAATAGAAGTTTGCTTAAAATTTTTCACAAGACCTTACTAGCCAAATAGCAAGCCATCAAAAACATGCTAAAGAACATGTAACTAGCGACATAACACAAGATGATATTTTGTACTGAGAAAAAAAAAAAAAAGAGTAAAATCTTAATGCATGCATGTAACATGTAACGCATGTAGCACATCAGATAAATAAATAAAACGGATTCATGCCAAAACAGAAGCAGAATATGAGTCATTTGTATCTAGTTTATGAGACTGCCACTGTAAAAGTCATTATGAACGCCTGTAGTAAGTGTGCATGCGTCCTCACATGTGTATGACTCCCCGTCAGGCTCAGCTGTGAAGCATTTGACTGGTATTTCCTCTGAAACAGACCTGTTGCCCTGTGTTTGTTTACTATAAAGGATTCCTTTAGTCAGGCCATGACTTTTGCTGACCAGGATGTCAAAGGAAATGTGTGCGAATCTACACAAATGATATCTTTTTTTATTTTAACCCCTGTGTTTTTAGGTCTCAGAATGAGGCAGATGGAAACATTGGCACAAACCCAAGCTCTGGATGTCGTAGCAGTGACTCCAGTAGCCTCAGTAAGATCAACCAGTCTTCTACTGAGGACCTGTCAGGTAACCGGTTTATATCATATCTGATGAGACCTTTTCCTGTTGTAATTATAAAATTCAAAGCACCATTTGAACAAAATATTTAAAGAAGCATTTAAGACTGATATTAATAATGCTGCTCTGAAGTTTAAATCAAGCAAGACATTTAGGGAAATTTTGTTTTACAGTTTTACTTTGCTCACCTTGGCTGCATTTTTTGATCAGAAACAGTAAAAACTTTGTGGACAGGTATTTATTCATGTGATGGTAAACAGCATCCACTAATCCAATGATTCAGAAATCATTTTAATTTACTGATCTGTTGCTCAAACAACATTTATTATTGGCAGTCAGAGTTGAAAACAATAGTTAACATTGTTTGATGAATAGAAAATTAAAAAAAACATTTCTTTCAAAAACAAAATATTACCTAAACTGTTGTTTAAACAGTGTTTAAATACTGATGTATGATATTAAGTGCTCTATTTTTAGGTGAAGATCCAGAAACCAGACGTCTGAGGACTGTCAAAAATATTGCTGACCTGCGTCAGAATTTAGAAGAGACCATGTCAAGTTTGCGGGGGACACAAATCACACACAGGTAGATGAATCTGTTTTTTACTTTTCAGTCTGATGTAGCATGAGTGTAAGGGACTGAGATAAGTAGATAGTTCTTTGATGAACTGTGAAAAAGCGTATTATTCCCCAATTCAACCGGCAAAGACACAGGCTCCCATAAAAGGACACTTTTCTCTCTTTTGAGACAGTAACAAGCAGCCATTCCTGCCTCAGCTTGACTCTTATAACAGTAAATGAATAATTGAATAGAGTCTGCCCCACCGTGTTCTTTCCATCTTTATTCTTAAAACCTTCTTTATTCCTCTTTTTTGATTATTCATCACATTGACCCAGACTGCATCGCTATGATGGCACTATGCAGTAACTGTAAACTACTTAAAAAGTCCATTTTAGGGCAAAATGTGGGCACATTCCCCTCCAAATGAGGCATTTTTGTTTCTTCAGGCAACAGGATATTGGTTACAATTCCTCAGTACTAACCATCCCTAGATTATAAATTACAGAAATACTGTAATTGAAAATTGTTTTGTGAAAAGTATCACGGCAACTTTGGTTTCCTTGAATTACCTATACTACAGCAAATTTGATTTGATAATCCACTGAAACTATAGCTATATTTATTGATACCATGGCACATTTTTTGCTTTAAAAGGTCAGGTGAATTAGATTTTAAATTGACTAGAGTAATTTTCACATGTTCTTTTTCGCTCAGCACACTGGAGACCACTTTTGATGGTAGCGTTACCACTGAAATGAGCAGTCGCAGCATCCTCAGCATGGCATCTCGCCCCGCACCGCTGTCCTGGGCCAGTCGCATGGGCCAGTCCAGCCCCCGTCTACAAGCAGGAGATGCCCCCTCGGTTGGTAACGGGTATCAGTCCCGCAGCGGGAGCGTGGCGTCTGGCCAGGGCCGGTATCTGTACCAGGCTCCTCTACGGAAGCAGCTGGCAGCTCGCGGCAGCGCCCTCTGTGGCCTGGAGCTGGGAGACAGGGGGGAGGATCTGGAGCTGGCCGGTGTGGGGCTGGAATTGAGCGGCTACATGAGTGATGGAGACGTGCTGGCTAAGAACGCCCGCTCTGATGAGCTGACCAGCGGGTAAGTGTGAAGATGGTTATGACTAATGGGGTTTTTCCAATAGATTATAATTATGGGTGTTTTCAGTATGTAGTTAAGGGAAGATTAAAGGAAAATTCAAAGGTAATTTTAAAGGTGCACATCCTAATTTACACATGTGGTAATTCTCTGTTTAAATTAAATTGTAAGGTGCCTAAAGGGAGCAGATTTGGTATAAATATATCTTTAATAAAGTTCAGTTTAAATTTAAAGTAACAAGCGTTGTCATGTTCATATATTTTTACATACAATATTTATCAAGTGGAATGCTTTCTGTGAAGACTCAAAAAATGTATTTATTGCAGCCACTAGAGGGTGATGTGGTTCTCTTAATATGATTTTGTTAATGTACTTTTTTAGGTCCAATGCATTTTCATATTGATATTCTAAATCAGTGCATGACTACTAGGTTCAAAAATGAACTTTTACATTTTTGGGCAATATATAAATATATATATATATATATTGTATTACTATGAATGTCTTATATTTTTATTAATTAAATGGATCCTCCTTGAATAATTTTTTTTGTTTAATGCACACACATTAATAAGTTAAAAATGTTCAAATCCTAAACTATGGATGGAACTTTATTTCATTAATATATCATCATATGTTTGCCTTTTTTGGTGCTCTTAAAGGGATAGTTCACTCATAAATGAAAAAAGATTCACTCAGCCTCAAGTTGTTCCAAATCTGTATGCATTTCTTTTTTCAGTTCAGCAAAAAAAGAAGAAGATTGACAGTAACCTAAGAGTTGCTGGGAGCCATTGACTTCCATAGTATATATTTTTTCATATTATATGCTATAGACTTATATGTGTTTTTAAGTTGGCATCAGTGTGAATCAGCGTTGCCCTGATTCACTGAGGCAATTCTCACGGGGAGATTTGAATCCAGTTGTAATTCAGATAAACACATGATGTGCAATGACGCAGGTGAACACATTAAATGTAATAAATACTGTCACCCGCAGCTTTGGCCCTTTAGGCAGTAATAAAAGTAGCTTTAGTGCATGTGCTGTCCTCTGTACTGAGTGTACAGATCGAAGGGGCAATCTAACACTGATTTACCGCCCCCTTCATGCCGTAACAAGCTCTCTGCATACCTTGGCTGTGATAATGTGCAATTTTAAACCTCTTGTGTTGTTATTTCCCCGCAATCACAGTCTTCCTGTGTGGTTTGAACACTACAAACCGTTCTAGTCCTTCTAACATTACCAGATTATAGAGAACGGGCCAGCTGACAGGCTGCAATTACACCTGGCCATAAGCCTGACATCTGGATGCAAAATATCACTTAGATGGTCATTAATAAACGTCTGGCATCAAAAACCTGTCAGAGTCACTGTTTTGCTCACTTTTAGTGCATGTCGTTTAGGTGCTATTGTGAATCTGTCATTTTGAATGTGAAGTTCTTAATGCTGACACTTAACTGAAAAAAGGAGTCTCCCGTGTGCTTTGATAAATGTCTCTTGAATTAGAGGATCTCCTGCACAATGGATGATGTCATGAGCTTTGAGGGAAGTGGGGTTGCTTTTGCAGGGTTATGTAGATGTTGAAGTGCACTGACATGTTTGAACCAGATCCCCCACGGAAAGAGGCTCTTGTGATACTGCTGTTGGATCTGATTTCCCTGGTCTCAAAGAGGTTGTTTTCACAGTCCCATCAGGACTGACGGGTTAAAGACTTCACCCCAAGCTGCTCTATACGTAAACACATACAGGTTGAGCTAATTTGATCTGCTTCCTCTGTTATGGACAGGACTTTGATAATGGAGAGACAGGCTTGTCACATTACATCATATGTGTCACGCTGAAATGAATATGCTCTGTAGCTAAAAGACTTGACATTGTGGTTACAGCATCTGCAAAGCTATTGAGATTTATGTAAAATCATCTGGAAAAAAAGGTCTGAAGGCATTTTTAGGTTTTAGTTTGTTTGGTCTTTTCACAGTTATGGAAGAGGAATTATCTTTAGGATAGATCAAAACATAAAATTCAAATGTTTTAGTTTTAATATAATATAATATAATAAATAGTTATTTATATATTTATATTTTCATATAATTTTTATAGCTATATATATATTTAGCCATAAAATAAATAT
>JAUMHG010000043.1:3940665-3959124 GCA_032359395.1 Enteromius anoplus | reverse complement strand
AATAAAAGTATTCATTTCTTTCAAAGAAGAAAGAATAAAAATGTACTGATCCCAAACTTTTGAACAGTAGTGAAACTGTAAACTACTGTAACAGTAGATCTGAACATTATCCATTTTAAATAAATTACTCTCTTTTTAATATTTTAATGATCAAAGAATCCTAAAAAGAAACTCTAAGCAGCTGAACTGTTTCCAACACTGATTATAAAAAAATCAGCATACTAGAATGATTTCTGAAAGTGATTCTGAAAACTGGAGTAATGATGCTTTAATGGTGCTTTGTATCACCGGAGTAAATTACATTTTAAAATATATTCACACAGAAAACAATTATTTTAAATTGAAATAATATTTCACAATATTACAGTTACATATATATTACATATACAGCTTCATATATATTTATATGTGTGTGTGTGTGTGTGTGTATCTAATACTTTTCCATTCAATTATTTAATTCTAATTATAATGTATAATGTCTAAAATTAATTTCTTCCATTGTTTGTTGTGCTTACATATATAGAAGAAATAGTTCACCCAAAAATACAAATTTGCTCTAATTTACTCACTTTCAGGCCATCCAAATAGTTTGCATTATTAGAACAGATTTGTAGAAATTTAGCATCACAATGCCTGCTCACCAAGGGATCCTCTGCAGGGAATCGGTGGCGTCAGAATGAGAGTCCAAACAGCTGTTAAAAACATCACTGTAATCCACCAGTAATCCATATGACTCCAGTCCATTGCTGCATGTTTGTGAGAAACAAATCCATCAAGATGTTTTTTGGCTTTCTCCAGTGAAAAAGGCGTAGTGCCTGAATCAGGAAAGAAATCTGCACAAATGAAGCAAAAACAGTCTAAACCAGTTCTAAATAACTTTTTTGGTTGGTTTTAATGTAAGCAGACAACGGGGATGGACGTTTTCACTGGAGGAAGCGTCATTATCTGATTTGGAAGGATTTGGGATTTATTACAATAATGCAGCTTTTCACTTCACAATGTTAATTGATGGACTGGAGTCGTGATCTGTTTTGGACTGTCATTCTAAAGGCACCCATTCACTGCAGAGGATCCATTAGTAATGCTACATTTTGTATCAGAATCTGTTCTGGAAAAAAAAAACAAGCTACATCCAGAATGGCTTGAGGGCGAGTACATTTTCAGCAAATTTTCATTTTTGTGTGAACTGTTCCTTGAATTTGAACCACTATAATTCAAAACGTTAACAGTGAATGATAAAGTTGACTTTAGGGTTCCATAATTATATAAAATGGAATGCTTTGACAGTAATATTTTTATAAAACAAATATATTTTTGTGACCTCTACTGCTACATTAGGATGTTTGAAAAAGTTTTGCGTGTGTGTCCCTCTCTAGACTATTGACTGTGGCTCTGTGACCGTGTCCGAGCTGGAGTTCTCTGTAGACTTCAGTCTGAAGATAACGGCCAGCACCTTCTGTACAGTGAGTAAATCCCACTTTCAACGCACACACACAAACACACAATTACCAACAAACTCACAAACAAACTGCGATTATTACCTGTCTTACACACACTTCAATCTTCAGAGCTAATCAAGGTTGTCAGGTGTGAAGATTAATTAGAGGTGGGAAGATGGATTGGCCATTTGATTGGCTGGGATGGGTTAGGAAGCTCAGACATCAGTCTGGTTTGATGGACAGACAAGTTTTCTCAGAGGTGAAGGTAAAGACAGGCAGCGAAAGGTTTACTTAAATTATTTCATGGCCTATATTCAACCACATGTCTCCCTGTGTGAGATCAAAAAAGGTAGGAGGGTATTAAAGTAACATCTGATACAAAATTCTGTCATTGTTATGTCAAGCTCCAGTTCAGAAGATTTCAGTGATGCTCCAAAAAGAACAAAAATACCATTAAACTTTCCAAAAAGTAGATTAAATGGCTTGATTTAAATAAATGCAGCCTTGATAAGTATGAGAGACTTCTTTAAAACCAACACCTAACTTTTTAATGGTAGTATATATTCAAAGTATGCTATATATTCCGCTGAAGCAATATATCAATATATCAGAACAACATGAGTAAATCCATTTCTGCGTCAACTATTCCTTTCAAGACAACATGTTCCTTCTTTTCTATATTGTGTGCTAGTTCATCATTCATATCAGGTGTATTTTCTGGCGAGAAAAAGTATGTGTGTCAGTGTTTGTCAGTGAAAGAATCATAGGCGGAGTTTAGAGGGGGCCAGGAAGGGACACATGGCTCGTTTTAATTTCATTTTTCCTTTTTTTATTGTAAAAATTTTCAAACATACTGACTATATTATAAAATATTTTATATTTCAAATTTGAATTCAAGTAAATGTATTTGGTAATTTAAACACATTTAAAATGACAGTGTTAGTTGATCTTTACCGGGTGATGGGCGCCGCCGTGTTAGTTCGCGCTGAATCTGAGCTGTGGGATTTACAACACGTAAATCATCCTCTCCTCCTGAAACATGTTAAAGTAAGTCTCCGGTAAACAGGGAGAAGAGAAGAGGAAACTTTATAGTAACCTACACAACCTGTATATGCTATTAAAAAAAACATGTCGTCAGATTATATTTGTAAAGATCGTTATTGCCGTTTCTATAGACACCGGCGTGTATATTATAAACTATAAATGTATGGTTTTGCTAGTACTTATGTGTTTTTAAATGTATGAAACCTACAATTAGCATAATAACGTTATATGATTTGAAAACACTTCATATTTGTGATAATATGACAAGCGCTCAGCGCGTCCGATCTTTGATTTAACATAAATTATAAAGGCTACAAATAATTGAAAGTGGAAAATATGGTATGCTGTATGTAAAAGAAAAAAAAACTGAGTTCGTGGTCTACCGGTAGGTGCCCCTCCAGGTAAAAATGTGAAACTCCGCCTATGGAAAGAGTGAGACTTGGTGAGAGACGGACCAAAAAAAGCAACTGAAATTTCAAGTGTAATTTTTCTTTTGTCTCCCAGTTTTGTCTCAGCATTATTGTCCCTGCTTCTTTGTTATAGCTTTTATGGATTAATCAATACTGTATTATTAGCTCCCTTCCCCTCTCCGAGTTAGTCTGGATTTAATGGAGTTTGTAAACATCATCTCATTTTTTCTGCCGCTCTCCAGTAATGGAAAAGCACATCCCGATTTCCTCCCCGTTTAAAAACTTCTATTTTTAGAGAGAAGGCAGGTACAAGCAATCTGCAGTTTTTTTTTTTTAATATCCTTGAATTTAATTAAGGAATATTCCATTTATAGTCATAGATGGGATTCAGCACCCTATTTTGCACTGCTTTGTCATGTAATTATGGAGGCACCCCAAAAATGGAGGGAAAAGTGCTGTCGTCCCCATGATTGAGTGCATGGACTTATTCTCCTGCCGACAGTCCATTCATCACATCAGGCTGCCTAACCTTGCATTAAATGAACAGCGCTACTCTGCGCTCTCGTGCTCGGCCGGCGGAAGACAAATAACGCTCGCTCTTACAGTTGCACTGGTCTTCAGCTCACATTGTCCACAGGGACGACAGTCTCTCCTCACTCTCTCTCTCTCTCTGTATCTCTACTACCTTCTCTTTCACCTCCTTACAGAAAAAAATGTGTCACTCCTAAATGTGTCACATTCATTTTAGGCTCACTTTAGTTCCTTTTTTTATAAATAACATGGAATATTTTTGATCAAATAAACGCAGACTTAAGAGATGAGAATTCTTTCAAAAACATTCAAAGAACTTACTCAAACTTTTGAACAGTAGTATATTCCCAGTCCTTTGTAACTGTACAAGAACTTCAACGGTAGGCACCAAAATTAATCTTCATTTGTAGAATACAATGTCGATTCAGCTTAATCGAGCTGGCGCAATACAGCCGTTTGACACCTGCAAGAACCATTGCCTTATACTTTTAAAAGGGTCATCTTTACTATTTCTCTAGTGTATTTTGGTTTTATTAGACCTTGAACAGCCTATGTTGTAGACAACAGAGAAGCGTGAACATTCTTGAGGGTTTCTTCTTTTGTGCTTCATTGAAAAAATAACATCATGCAGGTTTAGACCAACATGAGAATTAGTAAATTAATTTCTGTATGAACTGTTTCTTTTAAAATAACATGTTTGCTTGATGTCATTCAGCTTGTATATTAGGTTTAAAATGTTCATGGCACGTCTTGTGCACTGCAGTTAAAGCACATCTGAAGATGGTTGTGCGTAATGTTTGCGTCAGTGGTGATTTGCCTTAAGGACACTACTTCATGTTACATCAAGCTGTGACAAGAACAATACTAGTAATGATCATATAGTATGTGTGTGTGTGTGTGGGGAGGGGGAATAAAGAGGCATAATGCTTGTTTTCTCTATATTTGTAAAATGTCAGTGGAGACAAATGCAAAGTGTAAAAGTTAGTTATTAAAAAGTGTAAGAACCAGGAGTAATTAGCATGTCCTTTTAAAAATGTGCTTGTCTTATAATTGGAAGCTATGATAAAATGTTTGGTAACACTTCAGAATAAGGTTCATTAGTTACCATTGGTTAACGACATTAGTAAACATGAACTAAAATTGAACAATACGTCGACTAAGGTTTATGCACATATGTAAGCCGCACAACTTATTTTAATGTTGATAATAGTATGAAATGTTTATTGAGCACCAAATCAGCATATTAGAATTATGGTAACACTTTGCAATAAGGTTCATTAATTAACATTAGTTAATAAAATTAGTTGGTGTGAACTGATAATGAACAATACATCCACAGCATTTATTAATCTTAGTTAATGCTAATTTCAGCATTTACTAAAGCATTATTAAGAACTAACAATGTATGATTGTATTTATGAAATAATATTAACAAAAATTAATAAATATTGTAATAAATGTATTGTCCATTGTTTGTTCGTTTTAGTTAATACATGCAGTAAAAAAATAGTTATCCAAAATAGTTATCCAAAATCACTGTATTACTCACTCCTTCCAATATGCAACTGTTATAATTCATTGTGTGCATCGTGCATATTATTTCTGGTTAAAGGTATGATGTCGTCTTGAAATGCACTTATCCTGCATTTCTGATGACTTAAGAGACTGTTCCAGGGAAATGGTGCATCTTCAGATATCCCAAATCCCTGGATAGTGAGCTGCTGAGACTCACTGAGTGAAATCAAGTCAGTATAGATCATCAGTGTGTGTGTCAACAATAGATCAACAGTTAATGTTCATTTGATGCAATTTACACTTCCTTTGTACATACAAGTTACTCTTTGTTGGTTCTTGACCTCCAGTAGTTGTCGCAAAGTAGTAGTAATTGTAATCTAGCAAATGCATTCATTTAAAGTGACTTGCCTAATTAAGCTTTGAATCAATCCAATCAAACCTTTTTTTTTTTTTTACTTTCTTATAATTAAACATGAGCCAAAGTAATCAAGTTTGTGTACAATTCTGCAATTCTTACTCTATTTCTATCTTCAATTCTATCTGGTGGCACATTAAGACTTTTATAGGCATGATGAAACCCATGTGTTTTAACAGAAATGTAAAACTGGTTCACAACAACTGTAGACTCAAGTTTAACCATGTCCTTGCCATGTGCTGTGACGCGTGTGATGTATCATATACACAAATAGTCATGTACATGATGCAGTACAGTTGTTTTGCATTGTAATGTGCTCATAAATTATTCTGTTGAATGAATGATTGTGCTCTGCTATGTGAGGGACACTAATAATTACTCTAATGTAAAGATATTTTAATAACACCACTTCTAGCAGAATGTCAAACTAGAGTCAGTAGTGTGCAAACCAGGCTTAAGTCACTGGGGTATATTTGTAGCAAAATATGTTGCATGGGTCAAATCATAGATTTTTCTTTTATAACAAAAATCAATATTAAATAAAGATAATGTAACCATAGAAAAAAAAACATTAAAATACAATTTCTGATTACTATTTATTAGGGGGAAAAGTCATGAAAAATAGTGAATAAGTGTTACCAATGTTTAATTATACTTTTTTACATCAGAAAATGTACATAGAGAGCATATACAGCACTATAACCAGTGGTACTTTCATTGTTCGTTAACAGTCTTGAATATAAAGGAAGGCTCATGCTTTGGTACTTGTTTGTACAAGTAACCTGAAATAGTCTTACGTTATCTTTAGACCAAAAGGTGGTGTTATCATCTTCTGAGAGAAGCAAGGCAGGCTATATTTGTTGTGTTTTAACTAATGATAGGCTACCACTTTTCTCCAGCATTTCTGCCTCTCTCTACACCCCGGCTGACTTTATGTAGGTGACTGTGAGTGTTTCTGCAGTAATGTCCTATCCCTCTAATTAAACCCTGTATATTTGCTTCCAGTGCGGCGGAACGTCAAACTCCGAGGGAAAAGCAGAACAACGGGAGCGGGAGTTTTGTTGCCATTCGTGTGCGTTGTGCTCAGAATAAGGGGGGACGCCGGGTGGAGAAGGAGGAGGGGGGTGTAGAGAGCTCGAGGTGGTCGAGTGTGACGCCTCACACGCGCGAATAAACCCCATCAAAAGCGCATTAGCTCTCCCTCCTCCGCAGCTCGCCGCATAATTGTATCTGGCTGCACCACGCTCTGCTCCGACATGATAGTGCTGGAAAGGGCTTGATGATGAATTGCTCCCCGTTGGTGTAAGCGATGATGATAATTATTAATTTTCCCCGGACCTGTTCTCCAGGTAGCCTTGCTGAGCGGCACCGTGCGCCGCCTCCTGGGCCGGGAAACAGCTCGCGCGCATCACTTATCTCCGACATTCCCCGGGTGTGAAGGCTGAACACTTTGATGAGAATAAAAAGCCTCAGTTTCCACCATTTGTCCCCCCTTTTCCCCGCGCAACTCGGGCTTTTGTGTCTGCTCTTTCACTCCCCGCCGGTGCGTTAACGGGGGGTGGTTTTATTTTGTTTTATTTCTGGCAGGGAGTTATTTGGCTTTGACCCCCATGTTTTCAGTGTGCGTCCTTTTTTTTTTTTTTTTTTTTTTTTTTTTTTTTCGGGTCTCGGTTTCTGTTGACATTTCTGGGAAATTTACTTTTAATTTTAGAAAAGATGAACCCATGTAAAGAAAAGCAGTTTGGAGATGCAGAGATTTTTTGTTTTAAGTAAATGACAGATTTATGCAAAATAAGCCAAAATGTATGTATCACATTCTGTTTTATAATGACCTGATTAGTTATAGAAAATCATAATTAAAATGTATTTTAGGAAGCATATTAAAATATATCTTGGTTATATTAAAATTGACCAGTACATCGTAGACCCATTGAAACCAATGGAGCTACGATCAACTTAGCCCTACAATGCTTTTGGAAAATACAGCCCATCTTAGTAATACAACTGATTGTAATTATTATACTTACATTTTAAAAAACAATACTGTATATTCATAACATTTTAATTGACTAATCTATAAATTTTAACAACTAAATGTTATCTTCCACTCTTAGGCAATACAAGTTTTTTTTTGTTAGTAGTGCCAAAAATAAGCCCATATGAATGAATCACGCAGAACAGAAGTTGTTTGTGGATGTGGTGCTAAACCCTTGATTATGTTGCTGTGGCTTTGTCCTCTTAAAGCTATTTTAACAGAAGAAGAGGAGGATTAATAGTTGGGTGTTCTGCTCTGGTTTGTAGGGGAGGGAGAGAGAGACACAGGCATTAAGCCAGAGCTGTATTTCTCCCCACAAGGTCCCTGAGATACTTCAGGCAGAATGGCTCACATTATCACTGCAGTGTCCCCTGGGAGTTCACAGGGTGACTGCGCTCTGTTTTCTGTGTGTGTGTGTCCATCTGTGAGAAGGTGTGTGCCGTGACACAGCTCAGCCTTTCATTCAGGGAAATCCTCCTCAGTTTGCACATTTAATGACTAAATAAATATTTTAGAAATATAAATGACTCCTTTGCAATGAATTGCTTTGTTTTGCCGATTGTGAACAGTTGTATATGGGAAATACTGTACTTGGAAACAATGTGAGTCATCAAAAGAGAAAGTTATGAAATGGTTGTCCCCAATCAATCATATTTATAAGCTGTTGTCATCAGGGATGACAAAGTTCATCTCTGGCGTGCCAAATGACTCGCAAATCCACTTTTCCTAACGCATTCAATAAGCAATTAGCCCTGATTTGGTAATTATTGCTCCACATAATGTCTGATAATGTTCATTACACTCCGTAATTACGCTGACCTGACTTTTTTTTTCTGTCACACCTTCAGTGATGTCTCTTGATCTTTACTGTCATTTCCAATACAAAGTGATTTGCTTGGATTTGAGAGTTTTGCCAGATTTTTATGCACTAAGATAAAATAAAAGTGCTTTATTGGCATCTGTGGTTCTATGAAGATCCTTTATCACCCATAGAATCTTTCTATGGCGCAGCGTTCTTTATAGTAAAAAAGATTCTTCAGAAATGCTGAAATATTCTTCACATTAAGAAAAATGGTTCTATTAAGAACTATTGACTGAAAGGTTCTTTGGGAACCCAAAATGGTCCTTATGCCATGATTGAACCCATTTTTAATGGTGTGATATAATTCTTACTATTTAAGATCTACCAAAGCAGTCTGGGACAAAAAAAGTGAATTTATAATTTAACTTAACAAAGAAACTTTAAAATAATGCATGATTTCACAAGTTATTTTACCATATTTTGTAAATTTGTACGATGTGGATAGATTTTAAAATGGCTCTAAAATCTCTAGATCTCAACTGTCATTTCCTATAAATATTGAATTGGACAGAAACTTCATTTATGATTTAACTTTATGGTTTCATAAGTTTTAGGGTATTTTTTAAGTTGTGTGCAGCATTTCTTTTTGTTTTCAAAGCTTATTTTATGCACATGTTTGCTTCATAAACAATATTTATATTTGAAAACGCTGCTTCCAGTGTTGTTAGTGAAGAAAGGAAAGATCAACTTGTAATTATAAATGTAAAATTTTGTCACTGCTACTTTTTCTTCCGTCTCATTTGAAATATCTGTGTTTCCATTTTGTCATTTCCATTCTTGCATCTCTATTTTTGCCCTGTTTTTGAAGTCTGTTTGTCATATTCAAGATTCACTTAAGCAGCCTGGAACGAAAAGTTAGTTTAGGTTAGTTATTTAAGATACGTTAAGTTAGTTATTTTAAGGTATTGTTTTTATAGATTTGTAAGATGTCCCAGATTCTTACTATTTTTGTTTAATTTTATTTCAAATTGAAAATACTTCAGTTTTGGTTAAGAAAAAGAGAAACTCCAGTAAACATCTTGCTTAAAATTTAGTAACCTTCTTATTTCCACTCATCCTTGAAGTGTCTTTTTTTTTGTTGTTGTCTTGCTTACCTCTCTCTTTATGCCCCGTTTTCTCTTTATCAGTGTTTTCTCTCCCTCTCTTTCTCTTCTCATTGATTGCGCTCTTTGTCTGAGCAGGCAGACCCTCGTGTTGTCAGCTGCGTCAGGATTAAAAGCTATTAGTTCTGCATCATTGCCACTACAAGTATGCTCTTGAGATTGATAGAGTTGCTCCACTGTCATTGGGGGCAGGTTGGGACAAAAAAAGGGTACTTTTCATTTCAATTATACTGGGTATTTTATGCACTGTGTGTATTATCACAAAAAGAGGATTGTTATTCATGACTACACTTAAAATAAAAAGATGATAGAGCGTTTCCACAACACTTCAATTTTTTTTAATTACTTGTCAACGTGTCTGTTTTTACCTTGTTTTGCTAATTACTTCCTGCTGGCCCGAACACGTGTGAGCGTTTACGAAAATGTCATGTTCTAACCTCTCTCTCATATTTCATTCCAGGCCATCATGGGCTATTTTGACATTTTCTTCGACAAGAGCTGCGGAAACAAGGTAAGCAATAGTGCTGTGCTGTTTAACAGCGAGCAATTGCGCTCACGCCTTGCCGTCTTTTAGGCCCGAGGCAATCGCAATGCAATCGCAAGCCTCTCATACCTAAATGCTGAAATAAGCATTTGCCTTCCTCCAGTGGCCAACTGGAACAGGCAATGAAATAAGCTAAACCCGTCAGGCACTGGGAGAGCGATCGTGCGCTGGGTTCTGATAATGGGTGTTTAAGCAGGAGGATGTGGAGGGGTCTTGTGTCTTTTGTCCTGTTTTTGACTTTTAAACACATTGTTTGTGTTAATGATCTGGTGGATAACCACAGCAATTATGTTTGCTTTGGCCTGATTCAGTTTAAAGGAGGAATTGGTTTGTTTTTTGACCTGGGAAATGTAATTTCGCATTTTTTTTTTTGTCTCATTTTCTGTCTTTACACTTCTCTCTAGTTTCCCTAAATTCAGTAACTTTGTAATGTAAGTAATAATTTGTACCAATTGTTTTTTTACTTTGAACTCTATACTGCCACCTATTGGCCTGGATGTATTGAAGCATATTTTTTGTTATTCCGTTATAAAAAATAAAAAAGGTAATTGCGACTCTTTATCTCTCAGTTCTGGCTTACACTTACACTTGTGGGTTTATATATTACAGTATGATTTTACTTAATATTGCATTTTGTAATTTGTGACCCACTCTATGTAGAATAAAACCGGTTATTACTATAAGTAAATCACTTTTCTTTCTTATCAGTCAGTTTTCAATTTAAGTAAAGCTGGGAAAGAGCATTTTCCTGTTTATCTTAACATAAACAGTTTATTAATACAGATGTGTTTTAATTTTAGGTCCTGTTCTCCACTGCTCCAGACTGCACTAAGACTCACTGGAAACAGACAGTGTTCTTACTAGAAAGCCCTATCCCTGTCAAAACCGGTTTGTATCCCATTTACACATGCTTCCTATTTGTTTTAACTGTCTTCACACCAGTGTTTGCATGCACTTGTGCCTGTCTTTAAACTCTGATGAGATTTGGCAAGTACATATGCAGCCATCACCTTTCTTTAAAAGACAACAAAAAAATGTGTGCCACAGGGAGGTGTATCTTATCTTTCTTTACTCTGACAGCTGATTCTTACACGGTGACACAGGTTATCCGTCAGTCATTGAGAGATAGACACATGATCGAGCAGTTCTAGAGCCCGTCCACATAAACCATGCAGTTTGTTCTTTCTGTTGATAAATATATATATAGTGTCTTGAGAATTATTCTAACGGGGTTTCGAGATGACACAACACCTCAGGATTGTAGACAGATTTATTTAAGGACATTGTTTTTGTGATCCCTATGTTTTATGTTGTTCTAACACAAAATCATATGGCAGGTTGCACGGTATTTTCACATAGAACCAAGAATCAGTTGACCAAACTAATTTTATCACTTAACACATTTTTAAATAAGCTTAAAAAGCATTTAACAAAACAACCCGATAAGAGATTTATTTTATTGTTTTATACTGAAGGTTAAATATAAGAAAATTAAACTGAAGTTTACTTTTCTTTTGAATCATGTAAATAATGCATGTAAACAAATACATTATATATATATATATATATATAGTTGCATATAATATATGCACGTACGGTTAAAGAAAAAAATCTTTAATTAAATAATTATTAATTAATTTTTTTTTAAATTATTATTATTCTAAAAAGTAAAGAAAAAAAAGTTGTATATTTAATGTTATATTATTATATTCACTGAAAAAAAGAATGAGAAAAATTTACGGTTAAAAAACGGCAGCTGTGGTTGCCGGAATTCGACCATAAACACTACGGTTACAACATTTTCGATTTTACGTTTAAAAGTATATTTACTGTTAAACACTGTAAATTCGTTAACTGATATAATGTTAATATAACAACCTATCAAAATACTAAAATTTGCAAAGCAGGGAATTATGAGAATGGCAGTTTACTTTTTTCCCCTGTAAATTTTACAGGAATGTACTGTAAACTATTTAACAGGTTTTTATCGTATAGCATTTTTAGTTTTTTAAAGTTAAAATCACGGTTAACTTTTTAACAGTGTTATTATGAAATGTAATATAAAGTAATTGTAATAGTGCACTGGTTTTATATATATATATATATATATATATATGCAGACAGTGGGGCAAAAAAGTATAGTCAGCCACCAATTGTGCAAGTTCTTCCACTTAAAAAGATGAGAGAGACCTGTAATTTTCATCATAGGTATACCTCAACTATGAGAGACAAAATCAGAAAAAATAAATCAAGAAAGTCAAATTTTAGGATTTTTAAAGAATTAATTTGCAAATTATGGTGGAAAATAAGTATTTGGTCAATAACAACATTTCATCTCAATACTTTGTTATATACCCTTTGTTGGCAATGACAGAGGTCAAAGGTTTTCTGTAAGTCTTCACAAGGTTTGCACACACTGTTGCTGGTATTTTGGCCCATTCCTCCATGCAGATCTCCTCTAAAGCAGTAATGTTTTGGGGCTGTCGCTGGGCAACACAGACTTTCAACTCCCTCCAAATATTTTCTATGGGGTTGAGATCTGGAGACTGGCTGGGCCCCTCCAGGACCTTGAAATGCTTTTTACGAAGCCACTCCTTCATTGCTTGGGCGGTGTGTTTGGGATCATTGTCATGCTGAAAGACCCAGCCACGTTTCATCTTCAATGCATTTGCTGATGGAAGGAGGTTTTCACTCAAAATCTCACAATACACGGCCCCATTCATTCTTTCATTTACATGAATCAGTCGTCCTGGTCCCTTTGCAGAAAAACAGCCCCAAAGCATGATGTTTCCACCCCCGTGCTTCACAGTTGGTACAAATGGTGTTCTTTGGATGCATTCTTTCTTCTCCAAACATGACAATTTAAGTTTTTACCAAAAAGTTCTATTTTGGTTTTATCTGACCATATGACATTCTCCCAATCCTCTTCTGGATCATCCAAACGCTCTCTAGCAAACTTCAGACGGGCCTGGACATGTACTGGTTTAAGCAGGGGGACACATCTGGCACTGCAGGATCTGAGTCCCTGTGCACAGTGTGTTACTGACGGTAGCCTTTGTTACTTTGGTGCCAGCTCTCTGCCATTCAGTAGGTCCCGCTGTGTGGTTCTGGTATTGTTGCTCACAGTTCTTGTGATCATTTTGATTCACGGGGTGAGATCTTGCGTGGAGATTATCAGTAGTCTGGTAGGTCTTCTATTTTCTAATAATTGCTCACACAGTTGATTTCTTCACACCAAGCTGCTAACCTATTGCAGATTCAGTCTGTGATTTTCTGGATTTTATTTTCTCATTTTGTCTCTCATAGTTGAGGTATACTTATGATGAAAATTACACACTCATACATTTTTAAAAGTCTTTTGCTTTTAGTCACCTATTAATCATAACATTAATATAATTGTAATGGTGCTGTGGTTACATTAATTGACAAATAATACAAATATAATAATTGCCCATATAAAATGGTTTGGTTCCTGTAAAGAGGATTCAAGGGTAAAAACACCATAAAACAGCATCATTGATATTAGCCAGAAAGTGATTCATTTATATCTAAATTTCTGTCATTTTATTGTAATATTATTTATTTTATTTTTAACTGAGTACTGCAAAATTGCATGCATATCAGCCCTCTATCATTGAAAAGAAGCAAATGATGGGAAGAAAACTATATAAATGACGAGACTGAAATGAATCAGAATCTGAAAATCTTAAAAAAAAAATAATAATAAAAATAATTATATTGCCTCATGTTTAGTTCTAAGAGCATGGCAGACCATCTGCATTTATATCAAGGCTCCGTTTGTCCATAGATGGCGAGACAGCATCCCGGCCGTGCTAACAGATATAGTGTGTCTTATCATAATGGGAATCGGAGAAATGTCATCTGATGCGCAGATGGATGAAGGTGCTTTAGCCCGTTTCTCTGATACAGCACACTATTATAAATGACTGTGGCCTAACTTTAGCTGTCCACGGGCATTACCACGGACAGTCCCTGCAGAAGCTGTTCAATGATAAGAGTGCCGTCCACTTGAAGGTCTGCTAACGCTACTTCTGCATTGCTGATACCAGCGTCAGATTATAATCAGAAGGCACAGTCGTGTGAATATATTGTATGGCATACAGTATTTGGCCATTTTGTAATGGCTCAAATGGCAAATCTATAAACCGTGTCCCTCACACTGGTCATTTATAGTGAGTTGATTAAGTAATTTAGAGTTCATATTTTCCTCACATGCGCTGTATGTATTTTTGTCTTTTGTTTTCTTTGTTGTTGTCAAATCTATATGTGCAGATGTGTGTGAAGATAAAAATGTTTGGGCAAGTACCATTACACTATAGTATAATTTAAAGTGCCATTTATGTATTTGTTTAAAAAAAAATTGTAAATGACATTTAGAAATGTTATTTAACTGTAAGTTTCTTATTAACATCAAATCAGTATTAAACAACAAATTCACCGGCTGAAAATTCAGATTTGTAATCAATCACATTTATATATATATATATATAATTTTTTTTTTTTTTTTTTTTTTACCAACCCCAAACACAGGTATGTATTTAATCATGACCTGCCAAAACCGCACTTACTAATCTGAAAGTTAATTTGGCACCTTTGAAAAATAACTGAAACGTTATATGCCATGATTAATTTTTATTTATTAAAATGAAAAGCTAAGAACCACAGTTTCCTGTAATGTATCCCACAACAATAATATTAGGAATTACATTTGACGTTCTTCTCACTTTACTTAACACCTGATTTGTAACTTGTAAATTTAAATTGGATTTCTTTTCCAAACAATAACAGTAATAAAGTGTTTTGTGTTGTATATCTTCAAGCTGTCATTTGCATAAAACAAGAAGAGAGAAAAATTATTGAAAAATGCGCTCCTATCAGCTCACGCTCAGTTTGTGTGGATTCTTCTCCTGTTTGTGCTAGTTCAGTAATTTCCTTTCAGAGGTGTGATGAGAGGGGAGGTAGAGTATTCAACGGAAATGCAAAACGCCCTCAGAAACGCCAGTCGCATCAATTAAAGCAGCCTTCATTTGTCATGATTTAGTTTGTCCTGCCGATCATTAAAAGGAAAAAAGATGAGAACATTTCCTTGAAAAGCTTCCTTTGTCATGCGGAACCAACCTTTGAGCTCGAGTAAAAGAGGTCACCCTGTGTTGAGCGGTCTTGGGACGTTTTGAAGGTAGAAAGTTTATTGCACGTCACGTCTGCTCTCCAAATAAGTGTTCAAAAACCGAGATATTGGTAATAGACTTGAAGAACAAGGCTTATTGAATCAACCATGCAATGCTTTGTGTAGTACTTTAAAGTCATTTAAACTCACAGGTAGTGCAGTCCGTCTGCAGTGTGAAAAGGTCCTTGATGTGTCAGAGCAAGGTTCCTTTAGGGGGAGGTGCGATTATTTGATAGACGGGGGCACTGTGGTGAGCTGGTGATTCCGAAGGCCTGTTTTATGCATCTCCTTTACAGGGGCCACAGATTTATGAGGTTATGCTCTGCAGAGCGAGAGAGAAGTTTTATAATGCAGCTTTTGTATCTTGTGCTGCGGTGTTTGGGAAGGCTTTTTCCCCCCTGAAAACTACTTTTGCAACATGGCTTTCAATCATTATTGGGTTAAATAGTTTACCCAGAAATGAGAATTCATCATTTACCTCCAAATCAGATCCTTTTTTTTTCTTTAAGTGTTTTTTAAGTCATTATATGGTCAAACACAATTTGTTTTGTGCAGAAGAGATTTATCATTGCATCACTTGATTACTAATTTGCTCTGCGGTGAATGGGTGTCATCAGAATGAGAGTCTAAGCAGCTGATCAAGACATCACGATGGCCACGTACACACTGCAGTTCAATTCAGTTCACCTTAAGTGTGTTCTGTACACACTCAATTCACAAAATACAGGTGTGACAACCACATGAACTCCCGAAAAATACATTTATAGAAGTTCTACGGAACTGAACTGAACAACTAATTGATAAAGACGTATGTGAGCGTGCAACAAAAATGGGTCTTCGTCTGTATGTGAGATGCAAGAAAATAACACCGAAAGAAGTCTTAAATTTGAACCCGGGACCAGCTGTGCTCATGAGCCCTACGGTAAAGTGTCAGTGCTGCCAGATCTTCATAGAAAACAAACAAGCACAAAAAACAATAAAACAGCCAAATGCTTTGTTTTTATTACACCAACAAAAAATCACATATCTCTTATCTGCGATAGACCACTTTATTAACAACCTATCTTTATGAGTTAAGCCCTTGTAAATGTGAAGACATGGCAACGATGCAAGATGCAAGCTCTTACTAAAGCAGCAATGGTTAAGTTAAAATTGTCGGACAAAAAGAGTCTTGTTTGAGTGTACATGGCCAATAATCTACGAGTAATCGACATGACCCCAGTTTATCAATTAACATGAAAAGTTTCCCATTTCTAAGAAACAAATCAATCATCAAGATGTCTTAATCACCTCTGGATAATAATCCATTATAATAATAGTCCATGATCCGTAATAACGCCTCCTCTAGAGGAAAAGTCTCCTGCTGCGCGATATATTAATTATTGGACTGCCGTGGTGTAGATTATTGTGATGTATTTATCAGCTGTTTGGACTCTCACTCTGCCAGCACCCATTCACTGCGGAGAATATTTCTCCAAATCTGCAGAAACAAACTCATCCGCTTTTAGATGGCCTGAGGGTGAGTAAATGTTCAGCAAAGTTTCATTTTTTTTGGTTGAACTATTCCTTTAGATTAATATTTGCGTACTACAACGCTTGTTCTCTACATTTACACACCAGCTTGTTGATTAGCAGTCACATTACTTCAAGGAACACATCAAGATGTTTTACCTTGTCTCATCCATTTCTCATTTCAGCCTCCGTCACCCTTGGTTGCATTGGCATGTTTAATGCAAATAGCACTTTGATGTATGACGGCTCTAGAAGCAGCCTTGTCTCCTTCATTTAATTAACGTGCACCAACAGCTTCTTTCTCATAGATCGCCAGTCTTCTTGTCGCCTCAGTAGACTCAGAATAAAATCTTGCAGTAAGTACATCCCAAATTGCTTTACTACGAGACTTAACCAGGAATTGTAGGGTCAAGTCATTTCACTCTCTGTCTCTTGGTCCTCTCTACAGACCTCAAATCCCATTGGCAGTAACTGGGCAAGTGTTTGTTATGAAGTGCAGACACACACCAGTGTGATGCACACAGCCATTTTCTGCAGGGTGCTGAAGTTTAATAGATCTTTCTATCATTTGTGCTCATACTGGTCAAGAGAAAACCCACTGTGCGTGCTTTTTACTTTTGGTAGGCAATATGCGATCTGTCAAGTTTTCACTGCACAGCTGATTTTAATTAAAGGATTTTTTGCTAGATCAATCGTTTTGAAAAAAAAATAAATAAATTAGGCTTCAGCTTTTTATTTGTGCTTTCTTGCTATTGAACAAACCTTTTGGTAATTTCTATTCCTGAATCATTATTGCATGACTTGTTTGCCAAGTAGCTTCCAAAGGCCCGTTCACACCAGGAACGGTCACAATCACATAAATGCGTATTCATATAAATTATGGGTTGGAAATTGTAAGACATTTTGCAGTTCTGGTTCTGCCTAATGATTCCAATTCTATTAACTACTCCATTTTTATTACATTTAGTCAGCCCTTTTTCTATTACCACAAAAAAGCTGCCCTTTTTAAATTAATTTAATTAAAACAATTTTCAACAAGGTTTCATCTATGTTTTCTGCATTTTGGTAAAGCTTCCAGTGCTTTGCTAACACGTTGCACTAGAAACATTTTTAGAACCCGAATTAAGCATAGTTTTCAGAAAACACAACTGTTTCTGTATAGGAACCACTGATCTATATAAATATTCTCTATTATAGATCAGTGATAAGAACCTTTCTTGGTCCCTAACCATTACATTTGTGATGCACTGTAAAAAAGCCTTTTTAATGGTTCATGGTAAACTCCTGTAAAATTAAATTTCCATAATTTCCTGCCTTGCATTTCAAATTTAGTTTGAATTTGATGTTTTTCTTTGAATTAACTTTGTTTCTTCTTAGTTTTTTTTTTCTTATAAGTTATGTTTCTTAGGGTTGTGTGTTACATGTAATGTTGTTAAATTAATGTTTATTGCATATTTCTGTTAAATGAGTCTCACCATGATGGTGTTTAGTGTTTGTGTGAATGACACTGAGCACCTTCTATATATGTTCATATTTAAAAAGTGCTTTTAAGGGCTTCATCATGTGACTTTCTCATCACTGACTGCTTTTACAGTGTATATCAAAGGCACAAAACAGATTTCAGTACTTTAATATGTTGGTATATTATCATTATATCAGTTAATGAAATTACGGTATTAAAATTGTAAATTCAACTTAAAACCGTAAAACCTAAAGCGTTGTTACAGTATTTTTGTAGGGTTGAATTCTGGCAATCGCAAGCTGCGTAAATAATTATTTTTTAAATTTTAAAGGTGCCATAGAATGGAAAACTGAATTTACCTTGGCATGGTTGAATAATAACAGTTCAGTACATGGACAT
>JAUMHG010000043.1:3894396-3918712 GCA_032359395.1 Enteromius anoplus | reverse complement strand
AAGCTCAAAGGCAAATCGGTCTCTCTGGCGAGTTCCCATATGTAACGTCGAAGTGATTCGACTGAAAGGGTAACAAACAAACTTGAGATTCACTTGGGAGTTCAGTTAAACAGTTTATTAGGAACAACCAAAGTTACTAAGTTAAAAAGCATTACTGCAGTCACTATAACAGAAAATATAGCTGTAATCACAAATTATACATACATTGTTAAAATGTTAAACTAACTAATAAAGAAATGTTAGACTGTTATTATAATGATCCCTCCGTGGCTCACATTCTGAGTCTGCATTCTTCTTGTATGAGGTAATCCAAAGCTTATTCCACCGAGTGCGTCTTCTTGAATTGTTAGTTATTCATCACAGTGCGTCTTTTTCTGAGGTGAATTCGGTCTTATTCCTCTCAGCACAAAGCGTACAGTATGAACTTCAGCTAAACTTTCTCTGCTTTGTTTGTGCTGATGTGGGTGTTTACATGCAGTGCGTGGTCCGCGTGAATGATTATCTTTGATTAAAGTTAGATTAAAGTATGATTATCATCTCTTTGAAGATCGCGGAGACCAACACGGCAAACAGCGCACCCTGTTTGTTTTCTTTATTTTCGAAATGCACAAAGTTGTGTTGTTGTTGTTGTTATGTGTATACAAATTAAAGTAGACCCTTCACAGATTCGATTGATGTATTGCTCTTTTCTGTACGATCAAAACTCAGTGTGTAATTTAAGTTCTTATTGGCGTCATCAGGAATAGACGCCTCAAAACGCGTTTGCTGACCCCAATGCAGGCAGGCAGCACTGTCTTCTTTGATCGTCTGATTCGCTCAATGATGAGCCAGCTTATTCAAACCTGTGAAAGCGCCATATAATGCTCTGGCATTGATAATGTGGGTTTGGAATGATTCGTAACATTTTTATGATTGTAACGAATAACGATGCAGCACATAAAAAATCTATCGGAGTAAAAGTATTAAACTCACCGAAAATATGTACTGACGTAAAAGTGGAAGTAGTAGAAAAAAAAAATACTCAACTAGAGTACAGATACTGCCTTTTAGTACTTAAGTACAGTAGTGAAGTAGTACTACTTCGTTACTATACATCTCTGACTATCTGGTGCCGGACTGGTCTTACCGTGATTGTGAGGATATCCCCTCCGAGGGCTCCTCCTTCGACTAGTTCTCCGCAGCCAGTGGAGCTGCCTCAGACAGTCTGGACCTCCACAGGGGGTACCAGATGTTTCCTTTGGCGTTCCCCCCTATGATTGGATGTCAATCGCGTCATTGGATGGTGAGTCAGAAGGTTCTGGAAGTGAAGTTCCAGCCAGCATGCTGTCCACTGGATTTGAGCTAGAGTGGAAACCTTAACGGCCTCCCGAGCCCTTGAGACTGGATGACTGGTACTTAGGGGTGGCTCGCATCGGTTCTCAGGGCTCCACCGAGGTACCTTTCGTAGATGAAACCTTTCACTTCCAGAAACCGTTCTGGTGGCACTTTCTCCTTCACCAGCCTTAAAAGCGGTGCAGCTAGTGGGTATGCGGTGGTCCTTCCAATGGAGCAGTTGATAGCACCGCTACCGTTGGGCAGGGATATCCTGTGCTCCCCTCCCAGGCCTTTAGGCACTTGACAGCTCTGATAGGCAGTGCTGCAGTACATGCTACAACGTTGTTGCAAGTCCATCAGGCCAAGGCACTGAAGGATCTGCACAGGGATGGTTATGACCTGGAAGTTTTCTGTGAACTCTGCACCACCACATACCTCGCGCTTTGAGCAACGAAGGTTACAGTGCAGTCTCTGGGTCGTGCAATGTCCACTATGGTGGTCCAAAAGTGCCATCTGTGGCTGTGTCTGGCTGACATATGTGAGACAGACAAGACATGCTTCTTGAATGCTCCTGTGTCCCAGACCAGCCTCTTCGGTGACACAGTGGAGTCTTCACCCAGGAGTTCTCAGCTGCTCAGAAGCAGACTGAGGCCATTAAAAAGCACATTCTGCTACCTACACCCGGCCACCAATATCAGTGCTTCAGTCAGCTCATCGCTGAGGGCGCCCTCCTGCCACCACCCCCGCTCCTGTGCAACCAATGCAGCAGCCTCCATCTAGGCAGCACCGGGGAGCCGGCTACAGGGCAACCACCCCACCCATCCAGGCCCCCGCCAATCCTGGTGGCAAGCAGAGTAGTAAACGTCCCGGAGACGGGCGACCCAGGGATGAAGGGGGTTGTGTACGGGCCAGTTTCAGATCACTCTCACTCTCCTTTCTTCAAAGGCAGAAGTGTGAAGACTGGGAGGATGAACCAACATGTTAAACATAGTCAAGACTAATTTTTTTTTTCTTGGCATGGACAAAGTACTCAATTCCTTAAGTAAAAGTACAGATACTGCTGTTCAAGCATTACTCCATTACAAATTAATGTAAAATGTACAAATGAAGTAAACGTTTTAAAAGTACTTCTGTGCTGAAATGCAAACTTTATATTGTTGCTTTTATTATTGTAGTAGTGTATGTAACACTTGCAGCAACTTACAATATACACTAACTTGTAGTATAAACAAAAATAGTAATAAGTTAATATTATGAATAAAATAAAACAAATAATAAATAAAACAAAAGTATTTAAAATATTCAAAAGGAGCATGGTGGTGATCTCACACAGCTCTGGCAAATATAGATCTGCAGCCATTCATCCTGTCACGGTCTCGTTGTGGAAGCACGAAGGCAGAATCAAGAGTTCTCAAAGTAATAGTTCCTTTTTAATACTCACAAAGGATATGCACAAAGACAGGTAAGCAGATCAGGGAGTACAACACAGACACCAACGAACATCATGAACCAACCACATGTAGTAGACGAATACAACTTAAATAGAACAGATAATTGAAGTAAATAACAAGACACACCTGAATATAATCAACAACAGACAGAAACTAGGTCACAGAGAGCACATGGGGAAATTAAGACAACAAACACAGTGCAGGGGCGTGACACATCCACATTTGAACTGAATGAAAAGTGAAATTGCTGCTTTAAAACCCAGAAACACATCTGTAGTTGCATAACTTTACAACAACAACACAGTTTTAACAACAAAAAAAGCTAAACAGGTTTAGACATAAAAACAAACATAAAAAAAATGCTCTTATATGCAAATGTTTGTCATAATGGTCATAATCCGTATATTGTGCAATTTGTTCTGCTAATTTCTCTATTATTGAGTTGGTGATAAGAAAGATTATAATACATCACTAACTATCAATAGGATATGGTCCAAATATGCATGCTTAATTATCAATACATGTATAAAATTAAATACAATTATTTATTGTTTTTATCAGTATTCATTTAAAACTTCCTTAGCTGGCCAAATTCCTTCCTAGTTTGTTGTCTCATACCCACTTGATTTCAGGACCTCTAGTAAAAACTTTCAATTTACAGTAGTACATGAGGCTGGATTGAAAACATTGAATTGGATTTTGAGACTAACGTCTTCAGCTTTGCCATTTCTATTCACAACAGCAAGGGGAGTTAAATAGACAAACTGCACACTGTGTCAGCTCAGATAAAATTGTGTTATAATAATAATTATTATTAATAGTATTTATTGTTTTATGTGCATATATTGGCTCAAAAAGGATGAAAGTTTAACATGCACCAATGAGCAAAGGCAGATTTATTTTTATTAGAGATATGAGCATATACTGTATTGTCCCAGGCATACAATTATCATTGTGTATTTTGCAATATATCAATTTTGCTTCACTGATCAATAACACAAGAAATCTCTTGCTGAAATAAAATAAGTCTGTCAGCTACTTAAAAGGCCTTTTTCAAAAATTTTTTTTTACCGCCAATGGATTTAAACATCTTTTACCAGGTTTTATTTAAATTACTATATAGACTAAAATAGACAAAAGTTTTAGTGAAAAAATAGCATTATTTTTATTAGAGCTCGTAACAACACTCAGGCACATCAATTATAACTGGTAAAAACATATAGGACAGTTTTATTTTATCATATTATTTCATAGGATTGTTATTTAATACTGGAGCATCTAGCAGTGGAATATACAACATGTGAGTATGAGCTTCTTTCAGTCTCATGTCTGTTTGAGTTTCTTCCGGAGAAATGCACTGTTGCGTAGCTCAAATCCTCAGCTGCATCCTAAAATAACAGCAAAGTATACCCCGTACATAAATAAAACATAAAATATAATGAATATAGAAATATAGTTCATTTAAATTTTACCTCATTAGCAGGAGACGAAGAAAGTCTTGTTTGCAATGGCTTTGTGTCTGTAAAGATTACGAACCTTTTCAGTTGCAGTAATCAGTGAGTAAAAAAAAAAAAAAAAAAATTTAAAGTATATAAAATCTTAATATTTGCACTAAATTAAACTTCTCTCAGTGATATCTCAGGGATAAAATCAAAATTCATAAGATTTTACAATAGAACAGTATATAAATCAAAATCACTAATGCTCTAATAATCAATATTATCATACAATAAATATTCTGCTACTAATACACAATATGAAAATGGCTTACCAGAAAATGCTCTTTGTCGTTTTTGTACTCTCTTGCATAGAAGGATAGCGATGATCACCAACCACAAGATATTTGTAGCTACCAAAACTGGGACCTTTAAGTCAGTCCAGGTGAACTCAGAAATTGGTTCTAAGATTAAAACAAGTCTAAATGTTTAAACTGCAATTAAAATTTGATTTGCTCTATCATATGCATTTTTCTCACCTCCAATTTCAAGCCTACTTCCATTTCCAAAAAGTATCTCTCCGCACATGGCCACAGCGCAGTAGTAAGTCCCAGCATCAGTTAAACTGAGCTGCTTCATGGGGAGATTGTAGATACAGGACTGTACTTGTGAATCTTTCTCAGAGCTCTTCCTACATTGATCATTTATGTTTCCATGCTTGTAAATGATTCCTGGTCTTGTATCTCCAGATTCATGTCTAAACCAGTAGATGCTGTAATTTCCTATAGATTTCTCAGTGAGAAATGAACAACGAAGATCCACAGAGTCTCCCGGCTTAAATTTACGCTCATTTACTAGAGTACCCAAGTCCATTGCAGACAAAAACTGCTTAATATAATGATGTCTTGTAGTTACACCTGAAATTACAAAACATTATTTAAATGTTTAGAAATGTTTTTCTTTAGGATGAGCAATTTGAGTGCTTACCTTTGTAGTTTAAAAACAGCCCACTACTAAAAGTTATAAGATCATAGTCACGGGCACCACAGTAATAGATTCCAGCATCCGATGGCTTTGCATCTTCTATGGTTAGAACAAAAAGATTTCCTTGCTTTTGAACTGTAAATCTCTTGTTACTCTTGAAGTCTCCGTAAAATGTTGGTGTTAAAGTGCCATCATAGAGACTGAGGATGCATGTTGGAGCTTCTCCCGGAGATTGCTTGAACCAAGAGAAATAGTTTTCATGGTTTTCAGATATCAAGCACTCTAAAGATATGTTTTCGCCTGCAGTAAAGGTCTCCAGGACTTTCTTTTGAACTACAGCAGCAGATGCAATGAAGTCTGATGAGGAAAAAGCACACACGGTATCATTAGAACAGTTTAGAAAAAAATATTCCTAAAAACTGTAAAGTGAGAATTAACTTTGCAGCACAAATCTCTTTTCCACAACAAACACACCTGTCCTTAAGGGTAGAAAAAATATCAGAAGTACTTTAAACATAGTTGAGGTCCTCTGTGCATTTGGCAACATCTTATGGAGTGCTTGTAAGTGTTTGTGGGTGTGACCCATCTAGGTTTAGGGGAGTCAAGAATTGCCTTTCTGATTGGTGGTTGTCATTTTTCCATTCAGGCCTTCTGACCCAAAAGGTAAAACATGTGATGTGACCTTTTGTTCTCATGATTGGAACCTCTGTGAATCGTTTGGTGTCTCCAAATGATCAACTAGTACTTTAATTCTTTTATTCTTGAGAGCTCTAATTTTCAGTAGTTTTTGACCTTCTTTCTGCTACACAGTAAGTTCAGAAAAAAAGGATAGTGTTTTTGGTCAACTTCATAGCTAACCAGTGATTGTTTTAATAACATCATGCTCACAAAATTACATTTATGTGTCGTCTAGATATACAGGGAACATTTAAATGTTGTACAGTAGCTCCTCCAGTAATGATCCCTTCAAGATAATTAAGCCTGTCATGGCTATTGGGCACACTTTGTATGCGTTTTAATGCTTAATTGATTTATTTAACCCCTAGAACATGTCCACTAACAATATTATACTGTAAAACATCTCTACTAATAAGCTGGTGCCCCCTATGTGCAGTCATTGGAAAAACAAAGGCTCAAAACGCCACCTTGCTGTCACACCACTACACAACTAGTCATACATTTTGTTGCCAATTTAGCAATTTTGTAGCTTGATTGTAGATTAAGTGACTTCCCAACCCCTTTGAGATTTTTTCAAAAGGTAGTGGGCAAATATAGCAACTTTTAAGACAAACCTTATCTTAGTTCTCATCTTGCCCCCTGATCTATATTTATCTTTAGATAGATCAATCAGTTTGTCACTATGATGTCATCTAGTGACATTTAGCTGTTAGTTTTAGCTACTTTCAGTTAAAAAGCAGTTGGCAGCGCTACATACTGTACAGTGCTTTCATCAGTCAGGTTGCCTCAGAATATCCCTTAAAGTTATTTTAATGCAAATAAAAGTCTAAGCTTACATATAGTCAGTTTCCTCAGTTTAGTAACATTACTGTAGGGATGTCCAGACCTGTTCCTGAAAGGACACGGTCAGGTAGAGTTTCGCTCCAACCCTTATTATACACA
The DNA here is from genome assembly GCA_032359395.1 of Enteromius anoplus. Taxonomy (NCBI): domain Eukaryota; kingdom Metazoa; phylum Chordata; class Actinopteri; order Cypriniformes; family Cyprinidae; genus Enteromius; species Enteromius anoplus. The sequence goes on along the minus strand of JAUMHG010000043.1, from coordinate 3,911,907 downwards.
ACTGAAGTGGAAAAAGTTGGTCAGATCTGACCACAAACCACATCTTTTCACACTTATAATAATTTTCCTTTGCTCAACTGTCATAGAATGAAACACACATGATTGTGGGAGATCAAAGGCAGTGAAGGATACATCTGTGCTGTCTTCAAAAATCAGTCAGATTAAGTTATCTCAGAAGACAGAAAGTGAAGCTAACTTTTGATTTGAATGTTATGTCTTCCTATCTTGAAGTGCATCCTCTAAAGATGGCCTAGAAACTGGCAAGTGTGTTAAAGCTGGTTATAGAGCTAATCTCTGTAGGATACTGGCCCTCCAAGAACAGGGTTGAACATCTTTCCTGTGGGTGATGTGATTTTGGGGTTTAAAAACAAATAGTTGAAAGCAAATTAATATTTGATATTACAAATGGGCGATGCATTTCTTTGAGAAATATGTTATATGGAAAACTTTGCTTCAACTTGCACCCTTAGGTAATCTATTTAAATTGTTAGCATGTTAAAGTACCATACCTGTATCTAATTAGCATGTGTCAAATTTTTCGAAGCACTGAAAAAAAGCAGGGTGATTTAATGTATTGCAGAGGTGCGTCAAAGTGAAAAATCACTATTTACTGTATGTAGGGTTGCTTGATAATGCTGCAGGAGAATCTCTAAATATAGCCAGATCATAGCTGTCTGCACTTCGCCTTAATGCTTGTGTTTCACTGCAATAAGATGATATGGAAACTTTTACCCACAAAGATCTTAGCTCGCTTAAGGCCGGTCGTTTATGTTACTTTCATAAACAATAGCTGACCGCAACCTAAGCGTTGTGCATCAAATTCATTGTCTTACATGTATTTATGGTATAAGTGTGTTTCCAAAACCATTAGTCAATGTGTGAAAGGAACTTACATGTGGTATGTTGCACACTTTATGCATTGTGGTATAATTGCATTGAGAGAGACACTTCAGAAGACTATAGTAAATATAAAACATATTAGTACTGTATATTAGATTCAGTGCACTGTTCATTTAATGGAATTTCTTTGTAATTTTTTCACAGATGTTTTACATTTATATTGAATTAAATGTTGTGTTGTGTTTTAGGGTTATAGAAAATCTCCTGGTACATTATCAGTGTTGGGGAAAGTTACTTTTAAATGAAATGCATTACAATATTGCTTTACTATGGAAAGTAATGCATTTTGTTACTTTTGTGTTACTTTTGAAATATGGGCAGAGCTTGAGTGTTTCACCTCAGACCCCAGAGGGTTAATATAAGGTCTATTTATAGCGATGTAAAAGCACACCAAAGAGTGTCACGAATAAACCTCAGGCTGAAGAAAAAGTAAATTCACTTCTGCAAAGCAGAATACAGGAGTAGAAAGTTCAATACTTTTCAGCAATAAAAAAAGATTTCCCCCAATATAGTGTTAGGAGATTTGTCAGTCAATAAATAAGAAAACAAAGTAATTGGCGTTACTTTTTGGAAAAAAGTACCTTTTTTTTAAATAAAAAAGTAATGCATTACTTTTCTAGTTACTTGGAAAAAGTAATATTATTACGTTACTGGCGTTACTTGTAATGCTTTACCACAACACTGTACAATTTTACAACAATTAAAAAAAAAAATTCTACTGGTCATATTAAACATGAGAAAAGTTTTGATTTTATGAATCAGCCTGGCTGGGAACAAGCTATTTTTGAAAGATGCATTCATTCATTTCAGTCATTTGTTCGTATTTATGCATTTTTTATGCATAAAATACACACCTGTTTAAGAGGATGCAGCTTCAGGATGCAGGATACACAAAATGTAAATTTTTAAAAGGCAACAAATCAATTTTGAAATTTAATTCTTACATTCACTTCACTTTAAAAATATGTAAAATTAGGAATTTAAATTAGATATTAATATTAAATAAATATTTTGAATTTTATTTCCATGGCGATTTCGTAAAAAATGTGTATTGTTTTGTTAAAGTTGTCATCTGTGACTTAACACCTCACTTAAAAACATGGGGTATTTTGACTGTGGTTTTGGAAAGTCGTGTGAAAGGCATGTAGTGTGATGATGATTGTGTGGTTGAGAGATGTGCTGGGGGTCAGTCTGGTGGGTGGAAAACAGTCAAACTGTGACGCTCTTGTATGCTAACAGATGCACACACTGGCACACAAACATTTTAGAAAGTGTTTATGTGTTATTTATTTTTTTAACATAGTTTACTCACAATTAAAATATATTTAAATAATGTTCATTTTCTTTATATTGTCCTGAGTTTATTTATAACGGTCAGGCGATACTGTTGCTGCTGCTTAGTACTAAAGTACTAAAGTACTAAGTATTACATTTTTGTGAAATGTGTGCATAGCTAATAATAATACTAATGCTTTGGACAGTTTTGTTATGTATGTTTAGATCTTTGTAATTTGTTCCTCTCAAGTTCCCCTCAGCATGGCTCATTCTACACTGAACAGCTTCTTCCTGTCTGGGTCTGTATAGGAAATGAGATCATTCACAACCCTTACCTCTTAATGTGAGGGCCTGCTCACATCTTATTTACAGAGAACATGAACAGAGATAAATTACTAGAAGTTTTAAATGCATTTAATATTTACAACTTTTATTGCATTGAAAATACTGAACATTGCAGAGCTCAAATACACTTTAAATATATGGCATTAGCAATAATGTATAAATATTAGAGTCTTAATGAACATATGTCTTTTAAACATTACAGTAGGCTACAATATTTAACCGTGTGCCAGTTTTGGACTATCTAGTGGCAGAATACACAACATCTGTATCCTCTGTATGTCTGCCTGCTCTTCTGGGTTTGTGTTTTGAGAATTGCAGAGCTGCATACACTGATGAATAAGGCTCCTGCAACAGATTGACAGATTTATTTTACAACATTTTAATTCATTTTATTTAATTAGTTTTAATTTGAAATTTTAACTAATATAATTAAAAAAATCATTCAGACACACACTCATGCATGCATATACATCTATAGTTCACTGCTTTAACACAATCTGTATCGTTAAAAGCACTATATAAATATATTGAAAAAAAACGGATTTACTTTTTTCATTATTTACTTTAAAACAATCCCAAAACATATACTATAATTTTTACTTAATATTGGAATTATATTATAGTTATTAATATTAATAATTATTATAGTTATTGTATAGTTTTTAACCATCATCATTATAACTTCTTTCAATAGCACTTGCGTATTTATAATGTTTTTAACACTGGTCGACCCACTCTTTAATTTCAACTGCACAATAATTTTTGTTAATACATGTTGCAGATCTTAGATGATTTTTTTTGATTTAAAAAAACAACTTTACTGTTTAATTAGTCATTTGGAATGGACATTTTTATTATGACAATTAGTTCACCTCGCGATGTTGTGTTTCATGGCAATCAGCATCTGCGGCAACAGTTAACAGAAACAAAAAAATATATAGTTTATATTAAATTATTTCATTGCACAGTTACTTTAAATTGTATCCATAAAGCAATGCAAGTAAAACCTTTGAACTGAAAAGATAAATAGCTGTTACCTTTTCCCTGCGTGTTTCTGTCCCATATCTTAATGATGAGCATAATGAGTGGAATGATGATGAGAAAAACAATAATTCCTCCAAAAATAAACGTCAGCTTATAAAAGATGTTTTCAGAACAGTCTCTTGTAGAAATCACGCTCTTGTTCAGCTCTGTTAAAAGTAAATCACATTTTACTTTAACAAACCACAATCTAGATAAAAGCATTATTGCATAATAATTATTCAAGCATTAAAGACATTAGATAATAAACACCTTTCTTTGTATTTTCTGTTTTATTTTGCAGTGGTGTATCACTCTTCTCTGTGCAATAAATGAAGACTTCGTTTAGAGTCGTTTAGAAAATCCACACACCATCACAGAAGCGTTTTGGAAATAATAATGATGAATAAGGATTAACCGCACATAAAGTGTGCAAGCTGTTCTACAAAAGTGATGTTGAAAAAGAAGTATTACCTTTAATGTCTAGCTGTGTTCCATCACCAAATTTCATCGCCCAGCTTTGCCAACCACAGTAGTACAGACCAGAATCAGAAGTTTCCACATGTAAAATTGTTAGGGATGTGTTTTTGCTGTTCAGAGACACCACAAAACGGTTTGAACTAAACCCATTGAAATATGTTGCCTCCACTTCAGTCATATAGACTAACATCTTGTGTACAATGGTAAGAGGCACATCACTGTTTGCTTGTTTGAACCAGTGTATGTAATTTCCAATATTTGCGGTGTGTTTACACCAAATAGTCACATTAGATCCTAGCCGAGCTGTGATATTGGTAAACTGAGATGCTTCAGCTGTAAGAACACCTAAATCCAACAGAAGAATTAGAAATCATTTTACAGCATATAAGAACATTGATAACGCTCAATAAATGCTGTGTATATAACTTACACATAATGTTTACTACTTAATCTAGAATTAATTTTTCATTAATCTTGCATGATTGAAGTAATTATAGTGCAGTACGCTTACCCATGCCACAGATCACCAGTGCTGAAATGATTATATGCACCATTGCAGTACAGAATCACACTAGAACCAATGAGGAAATTAAGATCAATGTGCTTTTTTATGTGAAGAGGTGTGGCTCATGCTTACATCAAACTATGGCAAGCCTGTCAACAGGCCAGTCTTCCGCAACTAGTTCAAACTAAAAAGTATCCCCATATCACTTTTGAGAATAAATTGTTCCAAAACAGCATTACAAAGAACTAAAATGCATGTTTAACTGTCTCTTTGAACATGTCTATTATTGATAATTCCTGCTTTATTTTAGTTACACATATATTTTACCTGGCAAATTTTTTCAATTGCTTTTATCCTGATTGAAGTTTTATAAAGGCTTAATAAATTTACAAGGTTTAACAGTGTATGAAAATGAATAAGCAGAACTATTTAGTCTTGAGCGAGCACACTTAAAACACTGTAAGGTTCATTACAACTAGCTTGACACTTTAAGTCACATTCAAATTGAGATAAAACACTGGTATTTAATTGAAATATAAATTCCAGGACTTCAAGGACAACTAGAGTCAAACTAAACTGTAACACAATTTTAATAAACTTGACCATTGTGTACAGTAATGCAAAAGAAAGGCAGATCTCTGAATTAAATTTCTTAAAATATTAGTATTATTTAGCTGTTAGAAATAAACCATAGATAATAAATTAATAATACATTTCAGTAAGTTTCATGTTTCAAGTATCAGTGTACACATCAGTAGTATACTCAGCATGTCTTCCTGCTGTTTTGTGGCTTTTACTTGAAAAATTCACGGCAGAGTATAGTACTGAATCATCTTCCTGCAAAGAAGCACAAATATGCGTGTCAAGATTCTACTTGAAGTGATCAAATGCCTTTGGATACCGTTTTCCTTTTCCTTAGCATCCAAAGTTAGAAAATGCAGCTATCCATATCCCTAACAGCCAAGAGAATTACAAATAATGTTGTTCATTTTAAATCATAAGATAGGTAATACCACAGCACATCCTGATTTTGCTGAGTTCAACGTGTTCCTAGATCAACATATTTTGTTGTCCCTGATTTTAATGCAATTTTTTTTTGTTTTGACCATATCTCTACATCTATAATCTTACTCATATACATGGTGAAACAGAAAAAAGCAAAATCAGGTTCTACAATACCACACTCAAAAACTAAATATACAAACTAATTAACAAAACATAATTAAGCTTTGAATGTGTTTTTAAAAGAAGAAAAATTAATTGCAATTAATCTCTAGTAGAAAAGGCTCAGTAATTATTTATTAAGTAATTAAATATTTTGCTCTTTACAACGAGAAAAAAAGTAAGTGTGATCTGAAAAAAAATAAAGCTATGCTTGTTTCCATGATTAATAGCTCTTACAATAATAGCGTAAGTCTGTGGAGCCTACCTTGTTATCGTGCTGTTGAACTCGACATTCAGTAACTGGTACAAAGCAGAGAATAAGACAATCAGTTGCTCTTAATGAGAGAATGAAAAATTATTTTCATTCCAAGCCATTTATTAATATTCAAAGAGTTACCTTTTTTATGCTTCTTTTTTCTGCGTTCCCTGATAATCACCAAACAAAGAGGAAAAATACATGAGAAAAAAATGATTCCTCCAAATAGAAATGTCAGTTTAAAATAGATGTCTCCAGAACACTCCTCAGTAGATGTAGTAGATGATTCCTCATGATCTGTAAAGAGTGGATATCATTTAAATAAAACCTTTTGGCTCCACAAAGAATGGGTTATATAATTGTTTCCCCCCAAAATTTAATTAGAAAGATTAAACGACAGCATATTTATATATTTAACACATGCAGTTTTAACTTTAATATTGAGAGTAAAAAAAAACAAACAAAAAAACATACCTTCTTTGGAGATTCCTGTGTAATATTTCTCTGATGTGAAAACAGTTGGCGAGGATAAGTAATTTACCATTGTGGTTTTTAAATTGTAACGTTTTTCATAGTGTGCTATTGATTACAAAAAGAGAAAAAGAGCTATAAACAGCATACAATAATTAGAGTACAGTGAGAGAGCTTCAAAAAGATTACCTTTCACTTCAAGTCTGGTTCCATTGCCAAATTTAATGTTATATCCTGCATCTCCACAAAAGTAGAAGCCCGAATCAGACATTTTCACTTTATTAATTGTTAGGGAGGTTGTTTTGCTGTTCAGATCCATAACCATGAGGTCTTTTGTGAAATTGTTGAAATAATTTGACTTAACGTTCATAAGGCTTTCGGTGTATAACATGTGCACAATAGTAATGGGCACATCACCGTCTGTTTGTTTGAACCAGTAAAGATATCCAGAAACATGAATATTGTATGAACACCACATTGTGACTCTTTCTCCTGGATGAGTCTGCATACTTGCTACTGAAAACATAATTTGGAGAAAACCTGAAAGGCATTAAACAAGAAAAGTAAAATCATTACGCACCACAAAATACATTTTCTGTGTTAAAATGTCTCCCCATTTTAATCTGTGCCATACCTTTTTTAAACTATACAAAGATTTTATTATGAATTTATTATTAGAAAAATTTTACCTGTTCCAAAGAACAATAAAGCTGCAGCTGAAATATTAAACATTTCTGCTGTGAGTCAAAACAGCTCTGAAAAGGAAATTAAGTGGGTGATATTGATGTGTTATATATAAGGAGGAGTGGCTTTTACCACAGCTGAACTATGGTAGACCTATCAATGAAAAGGCCAGTCAGGGTCAGATCCATATCTGATATAGCTGCAATAGAGAGAGAAAAAAAAAAACATCTCTGCAGAGAACATAATCAAATTTAAAATATCCTGAGATGATGGAAACATTGCACTATACTGTTCCAATGGTGTTGTTTTTTCCAATTGCTCTGAAAATGTTAGCTACTGAATAAATTAAATTAGCAAATGTAAGCATTAACTACATGTGATCTTAGTGACATGAATCACATGTTTTAAATATGTTTTTCTTCTAAATACATATCTCTGCATAATAATTGTATGTGTGTGTTTGTGTTAAGGATTATGTTTATAAATGGAGCTAGTGCAGTGAGATGGGTTGCAGTAGTTGTATATTAGGAAGGGGAGTTTTTTTAATATATATATTCCATTACATATCCACTGTATAATACATGCTTAGCCCTCAAAATGTCAGCCAGTCTTGCCCAGCTTGCCCTCCCTCCATCAGATTCCTCATCCAGTCCCGCCTCCACAGAGGCTTTCCCGCTCCCGCCTCCATCAGAGGCTTCCTCCTTCATGCTATCCCGCCTCTACAGAGGCTCTTCCCTTTCCCTGCCTCCGCAGAGGCATCTTTCCACTTTCTCTTAACCTCCACAGTGATCATGCCCAGCTTAGTCCCAGCCTCCGCCTCCATCAGAGGATTCTTTCTCTTCGCTATCCCAACTCCGCGGATTTCCATCATCATAAGGAAGCGCAAACTCGTGAAGTGATTATGTTAAACAAGTTTCGGGAGGAGCGCCGATGATTTGCATTATTTGCCATGGCTGGCACGGCATTAATAAATCTATTTTCTACTCCATCCAATCAAAACTACAAGCGTCCTCCTTAAATAAGCTCACTTCCTTCCTTATCTCGTTTCGCATTCCCTCCTCCGCCCCGTTTCGTGCCTTCCCGCTCCAGGGGGGCACGAGAGGTTTGAGCCGGACATCGAGCTCAGCTCTCGCTAGGGTTCAAACTACTAGGGCTTGGAGTCCGTCTATCTCCCGGCTCGCCCACCCTGGACAGCACGCCAAACACGCTAAATTTATCATCATGAGAAAGCGCAAACTTGTGAACCTAAATTCTGAAAAATCTTTTTTTTTTTTCAATAATTTGAATAGAAATTTGAATAAAATGAAAACTAAAAGAATTTCAAATCACATCATTAATCTTTATTTATTATCTTTTAAAACAGTTTGAAAACATTTGGGCATTAAGGTCAAGGTTAAGGAGTTTTGGTGTTGAAATTAAATTAGGTCCCATTCTTGCCTGATATAGGTTTCCAACTGCTAAAGAGTTTGTGGTTGTCTTTTACTAATTTTCATGTAATGATGCGTTAACAAATGTTAGATATGGGTAAATTCCATGACCAGCTTCAAAAGGTGTGCTAGCTCGTAAGTCAATGACTAAAGTTCAGGATATGACAAATCTGATCTTTTGCAGTAGGCAACCAAGTTCTGCTTCTGCTTCCTGTTCCTTGATCTGCATTAACGGCACATTTTTTTGGGGGTTCTATTCCTGGACAATAGAGGAGAGACAGACTATGAATAAAGTACACCACACATAAACAATGGGTATGTCGTAACATGCTAAAAGCATGTCAGACCAGAGATGATGTGAAGTATTTTTCCCCCCAATTACTATAAATATATATATATATTAAGTGGTTATATAAACAAAGAGGAAACATATTTATAAAAATACTAATGATTAAAGTATAAGTTAAAGAAGGAATTGATTAAAAGATATATATATAGATAAATATGAAAAGGAAAAGGATTCCATTCGTCCAGTAGGGGTCATGTGTGACAAAAGTCCAGTTGCACTCTATTATTGTCATGATCAGCTGGATGTGCCAGCTCATGGCCACTGGATGGCACTCCAGCACCCAGCGAACTCTGAACTCTGAATGTTTATCTTTGTTTGGAAACCTGGGCTCATGTCTCCGCCCATCTTGTTTGTTGTCATGGTGTTTCATTGTTGTCTCCTCCCAGTTTTACATGTATAAATGCTCCGGATGTCTTTGTGTATTCACGGTCCATTGCACTGTCGATCTGTCTGGTGTTTCCCTTCGTGTTTGTGTTCTAAGTGGTTCTATTTGTGGATTTATCATTGCCGACCCATGATCTCCCTGGATTTCCGCCTTGTCTCGCCCCCTTGGACTGAGTTCACTGTTGTACTGACCACCGCTACGTTAACTGGATTATTCTTCTGTCTATGCCTCCTATAACCCTGTTTTGCTGATGATCGACCCTGCCTGTCTCACTTTCTCTTCATTAAACAATGACTGTGGGGCAGTCGTGGCCTAATGGATAGAGTTGGGCTTGTAACCTAAAGGTCATGGGTTCGAGTCCCCGGTCCGGCAGGGATTGTGGGTGGGGTTAGTGAATAACCAGCACTTCCTCCACCTTCAATACCACGACTGAGGTGAGAGCCTTGAGCAAGGCACTGTTCCCCGAGCGCCGCAGCAATGGCTGCCCACTGCTCCGGGTGTGTGTTCACGGTGTGTTTGTGCGTGGTTGATCACTTCTCACTGCTGTTTGTGTGCACGTTGGATGGGTTAAATGCAGAGCACAAATTCTAAGTATGGGTCACCATAAATCACTTCACTTTCACTTTCAATCTGCATTTGAATTCGCTCGTATCCTCGCTTTCTGATTGTGACAATTATTGTCTTCAGGACTGACTAATTCTTAAACTTTAGCCAATTTGTTAAGTTAAGTCTCAACACATCTTAACACTAATAAGGAATATGTTGTTAAACTTCTTCTATATTTGGTGAATAGCTTTCTTCTATATTGGGTGATGTTCCCACACTAATAAATGTTTATCAACATGACATCAATGTAGGCAATGCCCAGCCAATTAAAAAGCACCCTTAACATAGAGTTCACTGTAAAAAAAAAAAAAGAAAAAATGTGAAAGTGAAGTGACTTGTGGCCAAGTATGGTGATACCATACTTGGAATGTGTGCTCTGCATTTAACCCATCCAAAGAACACGTGTATGGAATTTACTTAAATTTTATATTAACATTTTTATTTACAATCATTAAAAAAGCAAAAGAAAAAAATCACTAAATTGATTCTTTTAGGACATAGTGACCTTCTGCATTATCCTATATTACATAGCCTTTCACAGTTTGTGCTAAGAAGCTGATGTGATGTGTACCTGTGAAGCCACAAGGCTAAGGATCCAGAGCACGTAGTTGTGGTCATCAAACATTTGGGTTCAGTTCATCCTTTGTTTTGTTTTTAATGTAGCCAATAATAATAATAAAACAATTTTGTTATTGTTTAGTATCAGGTCCATCTAAGTTTAACACAGTAACATCTGCTGTCTTCACAAACACAAATAATAATACAGAAATTTTGATGAGTAAACTTTTTTTTGATCACATGATGATTCTCTTTATCTGGTATGCAGTCAAGAAACACTTTCTTAGAACTTAAGGAGGTCAAGTTACCACATGGCCAGCAGAAAACCACAACTAGCACACTGCCTTAATGTCTTTGTTTTTAGAAATTATTTACATACTTCTTTTAAAAGACAAAAAAAAATATATCTAAAAATGTATACTGATGGTGGCTGCTGGTATTGCTCATGCAATTATTTGTCTGAGGATTAAAAGTTGATTTAGAAATTATCTCTGATGGAAAAAAGGGGAAAAAAACAATCTGACACAGTTCTTTTTGACATTAACACATCCTACTGGTTGCTCATATCATTCATTGCATCTCTGGTGATGCACGTTTGTCATTGCTCACCTGCTTCTTATTCATTCAGGATAAATCCATCCAGATATGATAAGCTTTGGATATATGCTTCTCTTTCTAATCGGTGAGTTGAACTGTCATCCATGTCAGAACTATACTGTATTTACATTCATTTAAGCTAAAAAAATTTTTTTCTAGTTACTTTGTCTATTTTTGTTTAGGCCTTACTGCTTCATATCTGAATAATCCACCTGTGTTTGCCAAACTGGGAGAAACCATTAATATGTCTTGCTTTTACCAAAGCCAAATGGCCATGCACTTCTCATGGTATAAGCATGAGCTTGGAAAGAATCCCAGGCTCATCTCCACCATATACAAGTATGAAAGCAAAGCCCGGTTGTACAATAATTTCGAGAATAGTTCACGCTTCTCTGTGCAGAATGAGAAGGGTGTTCATCGTTTGCTGATAAGAAACATACAGCTCTCAGACTCTGCAACATACTACTGTGGAAGTGCTTATTCAAATGTTATGGAATTTGTCAAGGGGACAGAGTTGATAGTCGAAGGTAATTATAATATATATATTTTTTATATAACATATATTTTGTGTTACTTCGTGATGATCACGACAGCACTGCATACTAACCACAAACGATTCACTGTTCACATTTTTTGTGATGTTTCCCACACTTGGGTGCACACAAGGGCTGGGTTAATGTTACAGTTGCATGCATTGCACAATTATTTTGAGTTACATCAAGGTTTTAAAAGGGAGTTTTAGCAGCAATGCAATAAAAAAACAAAACGTTTCAGTGAACAGTTCACAGAAACATAACATTTCGTCATTTAGCAGACACTTTTATCCAAAGTTACAAATGAGGACAATGGAAGCAATCAAAATCAACAAAAAGAGCAAAGGACCATTGGATATTAAATATTCTTCATGGAACCACCAATTTCAATAAAGAACCTTATTTTATTTGAATGCAGTGTCAATATCTTTCACAAAAATGACATTTCCATACAGGGGTGAAAAGCTACACGGTACAACAACCTTCTTTAATTCCATCACATCATGGAGATATATCGAGTATTGGTTGGTGTGAGTGGAGCTTTGAAGCTGGTTTTAAAATACGTCGATGCGGCAACAGCTTCTCTAAGAAAGACCTCAAAATTTCTGATTCTGGGACTTACAACTGCACCATTGCTGCATGTAAAGAGATACTGTTTTGGAACGGCACCACACTGGACATTATAGGTATGTTCTTCATCTTCAAGAAGTAATTGGTAAAAAAAAGCAACACTTTTATGGTGTGTTAACATTATATCCACCATTTTGTTGTTTTCAGGTGCTGATTCAGCAGAACAGATGATGACTTTTGTGATTCTTTCCATTGTTAGAACATTCCTTCTTTTAATTTTCATCCCCACAATTACTTTTTGGTACTGCATGAATTCAAAAAGAATTTCAAAAGATGGCTGTTCTCCATCTGTTATTGCTCTCTAAGAAGAAATGATCCCGACCAGAAGGAAGACCAGGTCTTTTGACGAAATCAGCTTCTTATCATATGTAATATGTAACATATCGCTCCAGATGTATAATATGGAATAAGCAAAGCTGCTTTTTTTTTTTTCACATAACGTAATGTGCTTTCATGACTGTCTCCTTATTAGAATAAACTATCCCATTTCTGGTTTATGGAAGAAGTACATGACTACCCTGGCATTTCCTTTTTTCAAACATGTTGTCATCTCTTGCAAACAAAGTTGAATGTCTGAATTATGACATATGAATCATAACCGTCTTTCGGATGAGATGTTAAACCGAGGTCCCATGAAAAATCCCATGACACTCATCGTAAAAGAATAGGGCCCGGCCAAATTCCCACTGGCCCTTGTCTATTGTGGCCCCCCAATAATCCCTATCCAATCATACAAAATCATATGAGTGAGGTCATATGAATTTGTACAAATTAGCATGAATTTGGCACCTCGAAACCACGAATACATACGAGTTGGTCATGACTCTGTGTTGGTAATAACGCAACAGGGTATTTACAGGCCCAGAAAGGTTGAACCTTTACAATGGGAGATTTTCTGGAATGTGGGCATGTGATTTAGCATTTTTCCAAACAAAACCTTTTGGTAGAAACATTCATGAGAATATATGCATTAGTTTATATTCAAATAATGGGGTCACACCAAGGCGTCCATCATCAAAGCCTTTTAGAAAATGGACATCATTTCAATAAGAGGACATTGCTATGGGCTGTGGCTTTCCTGAAAGTTGCTTGTACCACACAATGTGATTAAAATCTTTTTTGAGAAAATAACATTGTATTGTCGTACTCTCTCGAATTTTGGCCTGTTGTTTTGATTGGTTAATAGTTTTGGCTGTGAATTAAAAAGTACATTTAAAAAGTAAACAGCTCCAAGTCTATGCTTCAATAATATGTTTGAGAGGAAGATTAACAATGTTTGCCTTCCACAAAAAGCAAGGATGATTGCCCTGATTGCATATATGTTTTTTGGGATTTGTTCATTTTAAAGAATGAGAGAGACAAAGGCCACCAAATGGAAAATGTTGTTTGAGTTGCTTGAAAATATTGTCAGATGGCCTTTCATTGGTTAACCAACGGCCTGTTTTGACACCATACTTTAAATCCACTGGTGGAACGTTTGCTGTTATATATTTTATATTTTTAATTAACATTAAATATTCTAAACTTAAACGAGTCTTAATAATCTACTATGCTTAGAAAATAATAGATTTTCCATGTTTGATTGAAATGACTTATAGTCAAATAATATTTTTTTTACTTTTTTCACCTCTAAAAAATGGATTAACCTTCTATACATGTAAAGTTTACAACAATTTGAGTTGGAAATGTCTCTTTCTGGTCTATACTCAAAAGGTGGGACCCTCTGTTAACAATGTACATTTTTAAGATCAATGTCAAATTAAAAAAAATATTTTAAATAAATCAAATAGGAAAACAAAAGGTTATCAAACAGGCCAGATACGTAGCTGGTATACAAGTGACAGACTAACCTAATCTGAATAATCTAAACTCCTCTAAATAATTATATTTTGCAGACTTTGCACTGCATATGCATTCTTACTTTTTGCATATAGTTTTAAAATTATTGTGGCCTGTTTTTTGTTCTTTATTGATACGCTACAACAATTAACCTTTAGGAAACTTTGAAAAATAGGCCACTTTGGGCCACTTTCCATCCTGTCTTTGAAACCACATGACCTTTCTCTATTAGTTTCTGGTTCTTGTGGGCACATACAAGAGTATCAACAGCTCATTAATATATATGTGCTTCTGACCCCATTACAAGACATTAAAGAAGGCAAACAAGGAAAGTTCAGACATACTGGATTTTAATATTATGTTCTGAACCCTTCAGTGTTTACATAATTCTTAAATGATTCCAATTTGTGCTTCGTTTGAGAGCATATCAGTTTTCATCAGGTCCAGTTTTAATAATATCAGTTAATTATTAATCATAGACTAAGCAGAAACAGCTACTACAGAAACTTTAGAAGTGCAATATTAAAAATGCTGCAAAACACACTGAAAGCAGGAAAGTACATATTGCAGGGATAATGCCCCATTGTAAAGCATGAGGTTTTATCATTATTAAAAGAAAAGGTCATTATTATTTTGCAGTTTAAAGTGATTTGAGGAGGACAATAAATAGCTTAGCTTTCCTCAGTGATGTCTGAATCTGACATTTGACATTTAAGGCTGGAGTAGATTGTGTCCTTTCTTGTCATTCTTAGCTCAGTCTCTGAACTCTCTCCACTAGCATTGTTTTCAGGAAACTGTAGGGTTGTGTAGTTTGGGTTCAGACTATCTTGGTTCTGTAAGGGGAGAAAAAAAATGCAAATGACAACTTTTATCACAGCAACTTTGTCTGCTGTGTTCCTGACGCTCAATCTGTTAATCATAGAAAAGCAGGTGTAAGGTCATGGATTAAATTCCCATTAAAAATTATTCTTTGAATGCAATGTAAATTTTAGATTGAAACGCATGGATGTAAATAATATAGTGTCAAAATGCAAAGAGATTCTGACTTACTAGAGATGAACTGAAATCAGGCTCTGGTGTGTCTGGTGAAGACGGGTCCAAAACTTCTGAAATATATTAAAACATGCGTTATAGTTTCAGGAAAGTAAAACAAGGAAGTGGAAAGAAATAATGGGATTAAAACTACTAAGCTCTTCATTTTACATTTAAAATGTACCTGCATGCAATTCACTTGATCTTCTCAGTCTTTTACATAGCAGTATGTTGATTATTCCACTCAAGAGCAAAATGAGAGTATTAAATACAAACACCCCGTGGTAAGAAAAGTTTTCAAATTGACACTGATTCTCTAAAACATTAGGAAAATATTTTGGTTATGCAAATGAATGAGTTGGTATGTTTGTAGTAATGTAGGAGAAACAAATAACAGGAAAAATATAAATTCATGGTGAATCTCAAAATGTTCTTTGTATGTTATACATGTTATATACATTTAACATTTTCTTTTGCAAAATAATGGCAAAATAAAGATATTTGTTTTAGTATTAATCATTGAAGTAATCTTACCTTTTAAAAAGCAACTTAAATTTGCACAAATGGTTTGGTCACACTGAGTGCATTGATAACATTGTACAACTTTACATGTTTCTGCTACATTTGCACTCATTTTTTCACCTATAGACAAAAACACAAAATAGGCCTTTTGATATTATAAAAAAACATATCTGTAACACTCAAACGTAAATATAATATGATACAAGAGGAAATGAACTTACACATGGTTATGAAGAGTGTCTCACATGATCAGAGGGGACAGGCTTTGAGCAATGCCTTATATAGACCACCACAGATCACCTCAAGATGAGCTGTCATCAGTGGCGGCGCTAAGGCGGGGCTAAAAAGTGCCTAATATGTGACTTTTAAACAATTTATATTATGGGGAAGGGGTGAAGCATCTCAAACAAGCAAGGTCATTCGTACAAACTTGTTTAGCCCCGGCACAGACCATTCACCACCCCAACTGATTTTCCTGTTTTTTAACTTTCGGTATCACACTTGTCAGCAATGAAAAAATATACATTAAAAAGCTTAAAAAGTGCATAGTATGTGACTTTTAAACAATTTATATTATGGGGAAGGGGTGAAGCATCTCAAACAAGCAACGTGCGATTTTGTAAGATTTTTCTAAAACCCGGGGGTTTTAGACGGGTAGGTTTAGGGGCGGGGTTAGATTAAGGTAATTTGAACAAATTCATATGAATTGGCAACTCGTAAAACATGTATGATTTAGAAGAAAACTTATGTATTCATACGAGTGAGGTCAAGCGAATTTGTACGAATTAGCCACTTCATAAAATATGTACGAATTGCCATGAGATCAGGTTGATTATTCCCAAAAAATTTATTTTGTGGTTTCTGAAAAACATAAGAAGAATCTCACCTATAAATCTCTGCTACTAAAAGAAAGTGTAGCTTGCACAAAATTTTACTACATACTGCATTAATTTTATTATTTTTGTCAAGAGTCTTGAATTTGTTGACAATAAAATGTTTAATGAATTTTTTATCTTAAGAATGTACAAAAATGGTATTTCATTTATTTTATTCATCTTGTCAGTATAAATTGCTTAGAAATTTACGGCACACACACATAAAAAGAAAAAGGTAAAAAAAAAAGTATGCTGTATTAGTCTTGTCAACATTTTAAATTCGTTTAACATAAAAGATTTTAAATAAGAGAGAGAAAAATAAATAGGCAAAAAATTCAGTTCGCGCATAACCCTGAATGCAGGCTGTACCAGAGGTCAGTAAGAATAATGCGCAGATAAGCTGCTCCGAAAGGATGTCGGGAACATTGAACAACCCATTCCCGTACAAATTACAGTTACCGCGTTTTATACGGGAATTTAATCTTGCGGTGCACAAAATCTGGTCATGTCCCGCGGGCGAGAATGAAGACTATGCTATGCTATGCTATGCTATATCAATCATTTTAATTAGGCCAATAATTGTTAAATTAATAGAAAAAAAAGGTAAAAAATTAAATGAGTAAGATAATAGCTCTGACACTCAGTGAGGACTCAGACACGGAACTGCAATCAAAAGTGAGTATTTATTTACAGTGTTCAGAAAGGAACTGATGAGAGGTAAGTATCCAGGTGAGTGGCGTATCGTGAAGGCGGGACAGGATCTATGATGGCCACTTAGGTGAGCAGTACGGGAAAAAAGGTCCTTAGAGTAAGTGCAGCCGTCTTAGTGAGCTCTGAACAGAGGAGGAACACAGTTGAGTTTCACAGGTAAGTGAGAACGGAATATACTTGCGTAGAGCAATTGATCAGTAGATCGTAGAGAGCGAGGCAGTTAGGCAGACTGGAATCCGAATATCCTTTCGATCAGAAACTTTACTTAAACTCTGGGGATCCTTACCGTCAGGTCACACTCGGGTCCCTCACGGTCAGAAGTGACCGGAGCCCTGAAATAATTATTT
>JAUMHG010000043.1:3883576-3894296 GCA_032359395.1 Enteromius anoplus | reverse complement strand
TTTACGACCACTTAGACTTTTCAAATCCTGTCCCCATTTTTTTTGTGTGTGCATATACCAAGTACCATAAAAGTCACGAAGTTGTGTACCATTCCGATGAAGCTACGATTTTTAATAATTTTCATAAAAAAAATGTCCGGTCAGTACTGACCGAAGTACCCCAGAGGGTTAAGTGTAGCAAAACTTTCGGTGAAGGTATGGGCTCTGGGCAGACATGACAGAAGATCACAGAGGTGTTCCGACCTTGAGCTCAGTCGCTGAATGACTGGGGAGAGGAGTATTTAAAGTGCACATGGTGATTAGTGGCAGGTGTTCAGAATGACAGGTGTTCAGAGTGTGTAAATGTGAATGTGACAGGTCCAGGGTCTGTGGCTGGTGTGGGTGAATGTGAGTACTGGGTGGATATGATTACCGGCTCTTGTGATGATGTGACATTATGCCCCCCCCACCCTCCGGAAAGGTGCATCCTCGAACCGTAACAAGATAAATACCACAGTAAGGGAGGAGGTGGTGGGCGTACTGGAGGTTTCGTAGCCTTGGGTGGTCGTGATGGATCGGGAACTGGCTATGGTCGTGCTGGATTGGGATCTGCATGGGACCAGGGCAGATCTGGAGCTGGCAGTGGTCGTGGCGGATCAAGGGCTGCCTGTGGTGGATCAAGGGCCGTCTGTGGCTGTGGTCTTGGTAGATCGGGATCTGCATGGGGCCAGGGCGGATCTGGGACTGTGAGAGGCCAGGGCAGATCTGGGTCTGTCTGTGGCCGTGGTGGATCAAGTGCCGACTGCGGCAACAGTGGATCATGATCTGGCTGAGGCCATGCCAATTCAGGAAGGCGCTCTTGCAGCGCGAGGTCTGGAGGTCTGGAGGGGGCTCTTGCAGTGCGAACTGAAGGTATGGGATCTGGGCTGACATGAGAGGAGAAGATCACTGAGGTGTTCCGACCTTGAGCTCAGCCGCTGAATGACTGTGGAGAGGAGTATTTAAAGTGCACATGGTGATTAGCGGCAGGTGTTTGGAATGACGGTGATTGAAAGCGTGTGAATGTGACAGGTCCAGGGTCAGTGGATGGTGTGGGTGAATGTGAGTACAGGGTGGATCTGATTACCGGCTCTTGTGAGCCTACTTTATTGTCCTCACACATGATGTGGGGCAATAATTTCATGTATTTTATTAATAAAAAGTAGTTTAACAATATGAATATAGGCCTACGAATAAAAATAATGTAACAGGCCTACCTTAATTGTAAATGCTTATTATTGCGAATTGTTATGCTTATCTCTGGCTATTATAACACAATTCCATGCAAATCTGCGGGAAGGTTGGACCCAACCTGAACTTATGGCAATTCGTACATGTTTTAGGAGGTGGCTAATTCGTACAAATTCGTATGACCTCAATCGAATTCGAAATCATACCTATTTTTTTACGTGTTGACAATCCGTATGAATTTGTACGAATGACCTAAACCTAACCACGCCCCTAAATCTACCCATCACAAGGTTTTAGACAAATCTTACAAAATCGTACGAGGTCATACAAATTAGTACGGATTAGCATGAATTTGGAACCTTGTACGAATACATACGTATTGGTCGTGAGACTGTGTTGGTTGGACCTGCAGGCGTGTCCTGTGTAAATAGTTTTATGAACTGTAAAAAAAATGTTTCGTTTTTATTGTATAATAAAAAAGGCTATTGTCACAAAGCAAGCCGGCGAGTACTCTTCAGCAGAGGACATGAAGACTCGGAAGCGGAGATTTCTCATGAAGGAACATTTATTATGAACAAACACAGTGAGCTGAACGGGAGACACACGACTTCGTAACATACATCAACGACTGACAGAGATACAAGACATGGGGCATTAATTTATACAAAGACTAATCAAGACAGAACACAGGACACCTGGACAACACAACTGGCGAAGAATGAAACACTAATGGTGAGAGAGTTACAAACGAAGCAGAGACATGAGGGAGCAGGTATGTAAACAAACAACGAGCACATGGACAAGGTAAACAGACACAGAGCATGCATGAACAGGGACAATGAACACATAAGAATGCCTATGGCATTACAGCTGTATTCGTTTCACAAGTTCCCACTTCCTTATTAACAACCTGCAGTCCGGGGAGCAGGCTGGGAGCTTGGCGGACCCGAGCCTTAGAGATTTGACCCCTAGGAGGTGGGTTACGCCTACAGAGGTGAGGGCTGGGCGGAGCTTGGTGTCTGGTTTGGTGCCAGCGTGCCCCCCGGAGGAAGTGAGATGGACGATAGGTTACTTGAATGGCAATTTGGCTTTAGTAAAGTGAAAGGTTGTTAATGTAACAGATGTTAAAGATAGGCTCTGGACCAGGGAACTATAGTAGCTGGAAACCAGGTGTCACCGACTAAGCAAGTCAAAGGCGACGGTGGAACCAAAAACTCAGCGTGGGAGAAAAAAAACATTGAGAGAAACCTGGCTTAGCGGGGGCCAGTTCTCCTCTGGCCGGAAACCTAACACCTAATCTCCAGTTTAAGATGTGGCGTAAGGGATGCAAAGAACAAAGATACTGGAGAGAGGGAGCTAGCGATATTTAAAGGGAAGTCTCTTATCTCTGATAGGGTAATCAGGTAATAGAGAGATTGGAGACAGCTGGTAATCATTTGTGTGTGCTCCTCCCGAAATGTGTTAGTAAAACATCATTAAATTACATTACATTGTAAGTGTCATATTTGCAGTTAGCATTAGTAAATTATTAATAACAGCACCATATGAGAAGTTAAATACCACAGAAAAAAATAAAAATGTGCCTTTTTTCGAAGCTGCTGCATGTAAAAAATTTATAGCAAAAGTTTAGCTGTTTATTACTTTCCCATAAGTTTAATTAGTATTTTTTTAGCATCCCCTCTGAGCTGTTAAGCCAACCTGATCTCACGGCAATTCATACATACTATTCATACATTTCTTCGAAATCGTACGTATTTTACAAGTTGCCAATTCGTATGAATTTGTACGAATGAACTAAACCTAACCCCACCCCTAAACCTACCTGTGACGGGGTTTTAGAAAAATCGTACAAAATTGCACAAGTGAGGTTGTACGAATTAATACGAATTTGGCACCTCGGATGAATACTTACAAATTGGTCATGAGACTGTGTTGGTTAAGCCTCCCCTTAGCACCCCCAACCAAAAAAATCCTGGAGCCACAACTGGCTGTCATTAATGTTTGAAAGTCAGTTTGTTTTAATGCTACTAGGCTACGAACGCCTGCAACTAATAAATGATATAGTCTGTGGCCTACAAAGCCACATGTGCAGTCCTCTTGTATCAGCAAATAAAATATCTTCAAAATATCCTGCTTTATAATTTAGTAATTATGTATAAGAAATACACACATTATGTGCAGTTTGTTATACAGTACCACTAAGAGCTAAACAGCTGTATTAGCCAATCAGAATGTTCATAAAATAGTTTGCATGAAGGTGATGTTTAAGTTTTGTACCAGTACTTGCATCTTTCTCCATTGACACTCTTATTGTGTGAAAACACAACACCTGGAGAAAACCTTTTCAGACACAGCAATATGATGGTCATATGGTATGATGTTGCATTCTAGAGCTTCTATATTTAATAAACATGCAAATAAAAATTATATGCAAACATTTGGAAACAGTACTCCACTTTCCCACAACATGCAATGTTACTTGTTAAAGTTTGTTCTTTTGAGGTCAGTCGGTGAATTTAATTGCAAATTTATATATAAATCTTCAATTGGCTTAAGGTCTTGTCTTTTTTTTTTTTTTTTTTCATGTTGTATTGTATAATGTTGTTTGGTCATGTTGTATTGTATCATGTTGTTTGGTCTTGTTGTATTGTATCATGTTGTAAAAGGAACATCTGGTTGTATACGAAAAAGGATTTTCAAAAACAGCATTGTAGGAAATATCAAAAACAAATTATTTTAATAGAAATAATTTTATTAATTGTTCCAACATAAATACAGACTCAATGATTGCCATCTTCAGATAATAGCTATTTTGTAATGTTATAATTTAAAATTGATTTGATTGAAGTACAGAAAACATGGTTTTCCAATGGTCGTCTGTTAGGACCGGATCTGTGAATAGATGTCGTTGTTCTGGGAAATGTTGTGTTGTTTAGCACCTCTAGGGGGCCGAGATGTACTGCTGAAACTCACAGATGTGTAAGTCAAGGAATCTGCATGTTCAGCCTGAAAAAAAAGATACTCAACCATTTCTGCTGGAAAGGCATCTGTTCATAATCTGACACACATTTTTAAGAAATTGAATGGTATTGAAAAAATGTAAAACCTTGAATGTTAGGTAGCAAATGTAATATACAATTCAATGTTTCAAAAAAACCTCTAAAATGACATCAAAATGACATCAACTTGTCATTAGAAAATACAGTTTGAGAATTTACCTGTTCACCTTCAGATATCTCTTGATTACAAGACCTGTTGACTGACAAAGAGTAACAGATTTAAAGATGCTTTATTTTTGGCAAATACAACTAGAAATTGGATTTAAAGTCAAATATGATACCTGATGAGCAGCCTTTGTCTTTACATTGCACAGACATGAGTAAAATCATTATGAGCATAGAAATTATGTTTGATAAGAGCAGGATGAGAAACAAGGGGCTTGTTGTTAACTCCCTGTCTGCAATAAAATAAAATAAAATACATGAAATACTGTTTAAACATAAAAAAAAAACTTTGTAAATGGTATTGGTTGCAAGTCAAGCAATGTATTTTGAAATGTTGTGTTGAAATACATTTGTATTTCTTTTTTTTAATGAAAGTTATATGCAATTACAATCACTAGTGATGCAGTAGCATTTAATTTAGAGCGTTTTGTTATTTATAATGGCAAAAGGCATAAAAATCATACTGACATGATAACGTTAATAGGAAACACAGAAAAAATATTTCAAGTATTAATAAACAAATTGCATTTAACTTAATAAAACATAACATCTCACCAGGTATTGAGCTGATTTCCAGAGATGTTCCATTTCCAAACAGTATCTCGCCGCATTGAAGTACAGCACAGTAGTAAGTACCAGCATCAGAAAGGCTGAGGTTCCTCTTTGTTAGGCTGTAAACGCATGTATGAGTAGAATAATAATCACAGATCTCATGTTTCTTCATATCATCAGTGTAAATGATGCCAGGACCAGATTCTTTTGCAGCCTCTCTGAACCAGTAAACATGGTGTTCTCCTTTACATTTCTGATCTACCGTTTGCACTCTACACGTGAGAGTAATGTTGTCTCCAGTGCGAAGTTTATCTGAAATAGGCTCCTGAAGAACTGTTGTTGAGATGTGCTCTTCTTTAAAACCAAACAATAAGCCATTTAAAAGTATCATTATGATATTATATAGTCTCTTCAGTATAACAAATATTTATTATTTTTAGCATGAACATCACATATAATGAAAGGTCAAACATACCGTTAAGCATCAAAAATGTTCCAGGTCCGAAATCCAGCTCTCCTAAAGTTATCAATCCACAAAAATATGTTGCAATATCTTCCCTTTTTGTCGAAGAAATGTGTAAATGATAACTGCCTGTGCTTAATGTTACATTAAAACGCCCATCATTATATCCATCAGTATAATCAACTTTTTTCAGATAAATGTAACTTTTTGAAATGATCTGAAGATTCATTCCCATCCCCTGCTTGTACCACACTATATTGTTATAATCTTTCTTGGGTAGGTAGCACTCGATAGTGACCTTATCACCCAGTTTAGAGTTTTGCAATCGTTTTGGCTGCTGAATGTTTTGTGCGCCAATGCAACCTGAATTGAAAAAGGAGTAAATGTGTTAAACAAATCTTTTATGAAAAAATTCATTATAAAATGTATGTTGCTATGGTTAAATGTTTTATAATAAATGTCAAAAATAATGAAAGTTTAAATGTAATAATAAATTGTCATAACTGGATGACTATATTATTTAAACAGTTAAATAAATCTATCAATGATGCTGTACTTACAAACAAATGCGAGGAATACAACTGTGCTCATGTTGCTTTGATTTGCAAACAAAGAATAAGAGATGGTAAGTTGCACAATCGTAGTAACTAAAACAAGTGGAAACTTATCCTAGACGTGATTGGTTATTCTCATATACTGTATTATCATATGACAAAGTCAGATTTCATTGGCTGTAGGTTTTGGATGAGACTCTCACATACAAATGAAAATGGCTCTTCTTCTTATGAACACCAATAATGAAAACTCACATGTAAAAAATAAATTCAACATTATCTAACAAAAAGTTACTTAAAATGGAAATTCGAATAGATGTTTTTTTTTTTATTTCAGAGTAAATGTACAGACTAAACGTTCCCTTTGATTTTCTTTTTTGCTATTTCATTGTAATTTAAAAAAAAAAAATTCAGTGACCTTGTGGAAAACGAATTAATTATTTGTGTGCCTTAACTGGTGTATAAAACCACAGTAGCCCCATGTGAGGGGGTGTTGCTTGGTCTGTGCAGATGGGTTGCTAGGGTATGTAGGTTGAGCAGAGCTTAATCGGGCTTGTTTTAAAATATTTATTTTTATTTCTCCTATTTGCATTTACACAAGAAGTAGGGCTGGAGTGCTGTATTGTTCCACATGCCTTTGTCCATGGTGCTGAATCATGCCAACTGAGTTCATGGCTTTAGCAAAATAATACTTCAGTAGTTCTGTACAATACATTTGTGACCACAATGTTATTAGTCCAGTAAACAGAAAATAAAACCAAATAATACCAAATACTAAGTCGAAACATACAGTAGTGATGGAGATTATGGTCTCAATGATATTTAGAAAGAGACAGATATAAAGGAATCAGTGGGGCTTAAAGTCACTAAGAGATTAAAATTGATGATTCTTGAATATTGAATATCGTGTTCATTTTCAATTATTTATCCTTGCACATTATATTTTAATCAAGATATTAAACAATAAAGAATAGGCAAATGATTGCCTATTGTTACCATTTTTTTTATATAATTAACCACGTATCTGTGAACTTATTTAAGACTATACAACTTCAAAATGAATGTTTTTAGTGTTTGGTTAATTCACTTACATTTTTAATATTATGTGGGCATTTCATCTCACATTCTAGTAAATCCTCAGTTAGATTGTCTGTGGTTATTTGACTTACATTTCACAGCAAATGTGCTATAAACATGTGTATACATATGTGCTTGCCTTTTGTGTTTTGGTTTGAAAGGTCATTTCACTGATAAGTGTGAGTAAGATATATAAAAATGTGGATTTGTAAAGTTAGCATAAAGACAATTATTCAATTTATCTTGTATAAGTAATGAATTTGTTTACATTTTTTGGTGCATTGTTTTAATGCTTTTACTGTAAAAGAGCATCTGCTGACATTACACTTTAAGGGCACGAGGACAGCTGTCACATTTCTGAAAGTAACAGTTTTTACTCTACACGTAAACTGGTATGGAAACTTCTGACCACAGAAATGTGAGCTGTGTATGCAGGGGTTTTCTGACTGCTCTTTTATATTTTCATTCTTACAGTGTGGCTGCAAACTGAGCAGCAGGTTGAGCTCAAAGTCCAAAACCACAAGTGCATGTTGCATCAAAGCTACAGCCTGTGCAAACAATAAACAACAACAGAATGGTTGCTCACATTTCTTTTGTGCCTGAGGTTATTCATGTTTCTCTAAATGTGAGGTAAGTTTATTAGCATTAATGCAATCCATAGATTAAATGTGTCTGTGCTTTGTGATCTCTCAATTGCTTTAGTATATTTCTAACTTTTTGCTTTAAATTGTATGTACAACTGTTAATTAAAATCGCTTTTCACCTGCAAAAAAAGTTTTTCTTCAATTTCAAGGCGTAATTTGTCTATAATGCTTGTTATTGTATACATTGTTTCAGATCTTAGATGTGTTATGTCTGTGACCATGGCAGTCCATTAGAAGGAGAGCAGCATTTGTTAAAATAAGAGAATTGTCTCGTGAGAATGCTCCCTAATAAACCATGTGGTTTCGTTGCTGTGAAAGATGTTAAATCTTGTGGTTGGAAAACATCTGAACATTGATACACAAACATTCAACAGCAAACAACACATGCCACTGTTTAACTTAGTCTAAACTTAGTCTAAACTGTTCTGAATATAAAATATGTACAAAAATGAAAAATATTAGCAAATGCATAAATACATCTTATATTAATCAACAGTCTAGTTTTAAGCCTTTTATGTTTCCTGAATTGTTGCTGCTGTTGTACTTTCTTTAACAAATTATAATTATTACTAATGTAAATTCTGAATGCATATGTTTGTCCGCTAGTGTTCACCACAGCAAAGCTCAGTCTGCTCTGAACAACTATTTCCACTAAATAACTCCACAGGAAATGCTGAAAGTGTCTCCGCCTACTGTGCTAGACCTCACATCATTTCCTTATACAGAAAACAGCTTCTCTTTTTTGAGGCTTGTGGTCAGTGCCGCTAAAGTTTTTAGTTTTTTTTTACTTTATTATTTAATTTCATGTTATTTATACCACGCTTTTCATAAATGGAACACGGGAGCACATAGTATTTATTATTAATTATGTATATTCATAATTAAGAAATAGTAATCGAACATCAGCATTAACAGAAAAAAAAATAATCCAAAACATAATTTTTTTAATTGCTCTTGGCTAGACACATTTAGCTGAAACAGAAATCCAGGCTAAACCTTAGAAGAAATGTACAGCTTTGTAATTGTGTTTCTTAGAAATCTTTCTGCTGAGTTTCTCCAGTCTTCTTCATCATATTATATCACTTTGTTGGCATAGATTTAATTAAACTTGTTTTCTTTGCAGCACATTTGGTTTAGACATTTGTTTACACAAATACTTAAAGAGTCTGACCGCCTTCATGTTTGTTTTATTGTCTCTAATATATGTGAAAAACAGACCTTTATTGCTGAGCACATGCAAGGGTTGATGGTGTAGATCATCTGTATTCATTTTTTTGTGTCTCTTTGGACTGAACTTCAGTCTCTACAGGAAGCACATCTTTGTGAAAGAAATGATGATTTGGAAAAATGCTCAGAAATACTGCAGAGAGCACCATGATGACCTGTCCACTGTCAATAAAGAAGAGGCACGACAGCTTTCCACTAATCCATAAATCAATAGTCCATTTTTTTATTGGACTGCACATGATTTCTAACAGCCTCAAAAACTGGATTTGGTCTGGAGGTGAAGATCAAAACCCTGACTATTGGGACATATCAGAACCAAACAGTCTTTATGAACAGTGTGGGGGTATAAGAAATAAAACTGCTAAACTGTATGGAGGTGTTTGAACCCGTTCTGGTGCATCAGAATAAGACATGGGATGAAGCTCTGAACTACTGCAAACAGAACTAACAAACAGCCTAACTTCTCAAATAAATACAGAACGGGTGATAAATAAGACTCAAGCATCCCAGACAGAGTATGTGTGGACTGGTCTGCATTTTATGGTTGGTCAATGGTTCTGGGTCAGTGGTGATCATCTTCAATATAACGCATGGTCAACGGTTAGGGCACCCCAGTGCCCTGCTAGAGACCTTCGATGTGGAGCTCTGGATAAAGGAAGAAATATTTGGCAACCCAAAGACTGTGAGGAGAAGCTCAACTTGGCCTGCCTTAGGAAGCCATAAATGTCATTTTTCCACAAATATCTCTCTACTGAAAAACTGTCATGGTTGTGGTTGGCTTTTCTGTACACTTTTACCATATTGGCTTGAACTATGTGTGTTTCCAGTTGATTTTTTATTTTGTATTTTTTTTAATAGCAGGACTGTATCCTTATGCATTTGTACCCTTTTTATTATTTCAGAAACATTTTACTGGCCAAAAGAAAAAGGAACTAACTGACTAAGAAAAGTGATATGAGCGTAGAATTAAAATTTATGTCCATATTTTAAGAAATGTTTATAGCTTGAGATAATTTTGAAGTTTTAAGATCTTTTAGATTATAACTTATTGGAGTTTTGGAGTTTATAATTTTAATTCTTTGGATCACTTTGCTTTTGTATTGGGTGTGTGTATTCTCTGTTGGGTTTCTGTTAACATTTGTTAATCAAATATTTGACTGATTGGTCACACTGTGTAGAACAGCTTATGAAAATATCTCCATCTATCTAGCTAGCTAGGAGATTCCGATTCAACAAAAATACTGAAAAAAATAAATAAATAATATAAAATATTTTGTAGACCATGAATGTTCTGCAGGATAAGCTAACCATGACAAAGATACAAAGCGTGAGCAATTGATATAAATATTTGTTGGACGTTTCTGGGGAGGAGTTTGTGGGAATATTTGGGCACTTTTCACAGAGAATTGAGTAATAATTCAGAGAATTCTGAGAAGCTCAGGGCGGTCGCGTTCTCCTTGCGGCCACTTAATTTGTGATCTACTGTATAAGTCCTTCGGTCGGCCCACCTGGAAAAGTCCCAGTTGTCCTGATTGCCACTCCGCCCCTGCATTAAGCCAAACAACTGAAAGCAATGTAAGACTCTTCACGTCGAAAAGTGACTAAAAAAGGGATACCTTGTAGGGCTGAACGATATTCTGTATTGACTTCGACATCGCGATGTGTGCGTGAGCGATAGTCACATCGCCAGAACATATTCAGTACAATTTTAACTTGTATTACAGACATTTTAAAACAATGCAAAAACAATCTGATTTGGGAAATGCTTGC
>JAUMHG010000043.1:3866296-3882086 GCA_032359395.1 Enteromius anoplus | reverse complement strand
GAGAGCAGCTGGAGGAAGAAACTCCGCCCCTTGCCAGGACCATCCTTCCCGTCTGCACTTCCTTGCCCCAACGCACTGAAGCAGCACGACGAGGACACCAGTTCCCCTTTTATTTTGGACACTGTATTTTCCCCGGACACTTCCCTTCTGTAGTTTATTTGAAATAAACAGCCTCTCCGAGGCCTGACGTCATTCCCACTGTGTCTGTGTTGGCTCACTCGCTACAATATATATATACATATATACATACAAACATATATATAGTACTAGTTTTGTTCATACAGTACACAATATAATACTTCCCAAACTGACACAGTAATCATTGAGTCTATATTATTTAACAATACATTATTATTTGCTAAAATGATAGTATATTGATTTGTTGTCTAGTTTATATAAAAACTAGTTTGTATAAAATAAAAGATTACAAGACCTTCTGTTACCATTTTACCTGTGGTTTGATTTTGTTTATACTGTTTTCAATGTATGTGTAACATTAAAATATTTTTATTAGTCTCTTGATGTATAGTTTTATAGTTACATGAAACATGTAGTTCAAGATTTTGTTTGAGACGATCATTTAAAAATGTCAAGAAAAGTAATTTGAAAACCTGTACTGTAAACTGTATGCTCTCCTGTATGTTTACAGAAACACAAATATAGTCATGATGATTGTCATGTTGAGATTTTCCAACCTGATCTCACGGCAATTTGTACATATTTTACGAGGTGGCTATTTCGTACGAATTTGTGCACCCTCACTCGACTTTATTCTAAATCGTATGTATTTTACGAGTTGAAAATTCGTATGAATTTGTACGAATGACCTACACCTAACCCGCCCCTAAACCTACTCGTCACGGGGTTTTAGACAAATCGTACAAAATCGTTTGAGTGAGGTCATACGAATTAGTACGAATTGGCATGAATTTGGCACCTCGTACGAATACGTACTAATTGGTCGTGAGACTGTGTTGTTTTTTCAGAGGTTGTGTTCAAAATACTGAAATGTACTGACAACTGTATCACAAAAATGTCACTGGTAAACATAAAATTTCTATACAAAGATTAGATTTTTGTATTAAATTATATAAGCAAGCAAGAAATCATAATAAGCATGTTAGTAGCTGCACAAAAACTGGAAGGGTAACACTTATACTAACTCAATTGCTCGCCTGCATTTTGCAGTATGGGTCAATATGGTTTTTATACTTAATTTTGCATAAATAGATGATCTGCTTCTTTGTTTCAGCAGATTTGCACATGATTTCTTTAATCATTTGTTTAAAAGAGTAATGATTGGCCATTGTCTTTATTATAATTATAAGGCCTATTTTTATCGGTCTCTTATCTACATAAACATTAGAGGGGTGTGATAACATTATCCTTCAATTCCTACAAAGAATTTACTGCATACATTATCGAGCCGCTTATCTGTTTAGAAATAAAGAGGTCATGAACTGCCATTGTTTTTTATTGAGGTCCACCTATAATGTTTTCAAGATTTTTACATCAAAAGACACCCACATCGAAATGCTCTGTTCAAACAGGTGTGGAGGATTAGACTCGGAAGTAAAAATCCGTAACAGTTGTATATGTTTGACACCCTACAGTACATCCTCCATATATTTCGGTTTAAAATGCACAGTCGGTACAGCATTGTCTTTAGTTAAGCCTTTCTGAAAATCCTGCGTCAGATTGTGCCGTGTTTGTAAACGGATCGGAAAGTTTTTATCTATGTGATCGGACTATTCCTTTAATTTATATAGCGCTTTTCACAATACAGATTGTAGCAAAGCACTGAACATTATCAAATAGGAGAACAGAGTGATGGTAATGTATAATGACTATAATTAAACTTTTTATCAAATGCAAAGACGGTCTCTGTAGTCAAGACAACGATAATCGCTAGAAGTCGGGTGTCCCCAATTAAGCAAGCCAGAGGCGACAGCGGCAAGGAACCAAAACCCTATCCATGAGAGAATGGGGGAAAAAAACCTCGGGAGAACCAGGCTTAGTTGGGGCCAGTTCTCCTCTGGCGGGATGCCCAACACCTGATTTCCAGTTCAATTTTAAACACATGTCAGATTTCACCTTTAAAAAGGATAAAGTGGGTTATAAAAGTCCATATTTTGGTTTTGGGAGTCCAAAACAACAAATTAACATGCATCCAAGGTCAAAAATACCTTAATTTTCCTATAATATGGATTTTTTTGTTTTGTTTTTACATTTGTTTAAGGACTCCCAAACAGTTCGTTCAACAAATCATTTAAAGCAGTATTTGCTTTAGTATTTATTAAAGTATTTTAGTATTTGCCAAAAGTGGCACCTATGGCAAATAATGAATAATGCATTTTCATTCAGACCAACGTGAAAAGACCAACAAGTGGGCGGGGAATATGCAAAAATTTAGTTTTGACATCAACACGAAATGACCTGGGACTCCTTTTTAAAACGACTCGTTTGGGGCCGACTCTTTCTTTTGAGTGACAGTAACTTTATACAAGGTACAATTTCAAACGTAAAACTTTGTACATTTTCATTTATAGCTGTGTTACATACTGCATAAAAGGTAATTTTCAAAAATTTGTAATGGCAAATAAAGTTTATAATTGAATATCTGCATAGAACTGCATTTGCTGCTCTTTTCATTTAGCCTACCTACTATCTGTGCGAATCAGTGGGCAGGGCTAAACAGACATTAAAGTACAATCAGTGTACGGGGCTAAAAAGGCAGCGATGTAGAAGCAGACATTGTTCCCTGTCTGTCAGTCACTATGATGTTATGTTGTGATGACAGACTGAGGTCATTACTTGGGAGCCCTGATTCGCTCTGATAAAGAGAAAACGCCAGAATTGGCTAGTGGAATTTGCATGCTGAGCCAATCCCCGCTGAGCGGGTATAAATAGGGCAGCAGGTGCATCCACTCATCAGATTTTGCTTCGGAGCCGAGAGCAGTTAGATGCAGTTCTCTCCTGAACGCGTGGTACAAAAGGGAACTTCAAGCGGAGGCTGTTCGGTGTGCCCCGGCGGCCCTGCTGAGTGCAGAGATTAGGTCGAGGCCGCAGCGTAGGGCCCCATGCAGGAGGCCATCCCCGTCTCCAGTGAGCACTAAGCCCTCAAAGAAGAAAGCTAAGCGACCCTGAGACAGGCGGCCCAGAGAGGTGAGAGACTTGTTTGTGGGAGATGGTGGCCGCACTGCTCCCTCTACCCGAGGAGGGCCGGGTGGAGAATCATTTGTTACTTTATATTTGCATTCCGCCACAGGCCTCTGGGTCAAAACGTCAAAGATAGATCAAACTCAACCAAACTCTGGGCCCAGGTGCTCGTGGCTTGACAGTGCGCAGTCAACGGCTGCCTCACTGTCACCCACAGCACCTCTCATTGCCAGCGGTCAGGAAGTCACAGTTCAGGGACACACTGCTTCTCACCGGACTTTTGGCCAGTCCCTCCGGGGACATGGGCAGCGGCACTGTGTCGAGTCAGTACAGGCTTCCCTCTACTCAAATCAGTTGTCCTGCTCACCGCTGCACACCTTCAGGCAGACTGGTGACTCTGATGGTCCCATTATCGGTGAGGCTAGAAGTGTGGGCCGCGCACCCCAGCCCGTCGAAGTGGCTCCTCTGGACAATCCGGTTTGGCTATGCGATCCAGTTCGCCCAGCGTCCTCCCAGGTTCAGTGGCGTGCTCGAGACTGTGGTGGCAGCCCGAGACACCTCTGTACTGGGCAAGGAGATTGCTGTCCTCCTGGCAAAGGATGCAATAAAGCCGTTCCCTCCAGCCGAGATGAAGTCAGGGTTTTACAGCCCTTACTTCATTGTGCCAAAGAAGGGTGGTGGCCTCAGGCCCATCCTGGACCTGCGAGTTCTGAACTGTGCCTTGTACAGGCTGCTGTTCAGAATGTTGATGCAGAAACGCATTATCAAATGTGCTCAGCTCCAGGACTGGCTTGCAGCGGTCGACCTGAAGGACGCTTAGTTCCATGTCTCGATTCTTCCTCGACACAGACCGTTTCTACGGTTTGCGTTCTAGGGGTCGAGCATGGCAGTACAGGGTCCTCCCCTTCGGGCTCTCCCTGTCACCACGAGTCTTTACGAAGTGGGCATCCGGATCCTCAACTACCTCGACGACTGGCTCATCATGGCCCATTCACAAGAGCAGTTGTGCGATCACAGGGAGCTGGTGCTTCAGGTCAACTGGGAAAAGAGCAAACTCTCCCCTGTGCAGAGAATCTCTTTTCTCGGTGCGGAGTTAAACTCGGTGAGTATGACAGGGCGCCTCACAGAGGAACGCACTCAATCAGTGCTGTGGCATATATTAACCGGCAGGAGGGTATATGATCGCATCACATGTACCAGCTCGCTCACCATCTCCTCCTATGGAGCCAGCACCGGTTCAAATCCCTGCATGCTGTTCACATCCCGGAGGAGGTCAATCATGCGGCCGACGTGCTTTCACGACAGCTTGCCTACCCGGGAGAGTGGCGTCTCCATCCCAAAATGGTTCAGCTGAACTGGAGTCGATTCAGGGAAGCACAGGTAGACCTGTTTGCCTCCCATGAGTCCTCCCACTGCCAGTGGTTGTATTCCTGCACCGAGGGGACACTCTGCACGGATGCACTGGCACACAGCTGGCCGCAAGGGCTATAAAAGTACGCCTTCCCCAGTGAGCCTTCTCGCACAGACACTGTGCAAGGTCAGGGACGGTTGCACCATACCGGCCCACCTGGGCCTGGTTTGCGGAACTCATGCTCCTCATGACAGCTCCTCCCTAGCGCATACTTCTGAGGCAGGATCTCCTCTCTCAGGGGTACGGTACCCTGTGGCACCTGCGTCCAGACCTGTAGAACCTCCATGTGTGGTTCCTGGACAGGACACGGCAGACCTAAGTGTTCTTCCACCACAGGTGGTGAACACGATCACTCAGGCAAGAGCCCTCTCTACGAGGCGAGCTTATGCCTTGAAGTGGAGTCTGTTCACTAACTGGTGTTCTGTTCGTGCGGAGAACCCCTGATCCTGCACGATTGGAGTAGTGCTTTCCTTCCTGCAAGAAAAGTTGGAGTGCAGGCTGTCGCCCTCCACTTTGAAAGTGTATGTGACTGCTATCGCAGCCCATCACGATGCAGTGAATGGCCGGTCCATTGAAAAGCATGATCTCGTTGTGAGGTTCCTGAGGGCTGCAAGGAGGTTAAACACTTCAAGATTGCCCCTGATACCCTTCTGGGACATCTCTGTTGTGCTAGCAGGCCTTCAGAGGGGTCCCTTTGAGCCACTGGAGTCAGTCGAGCTTAAATACCTATTTCTTAAGACAGCGCTCCTGACCGCGCTCGCTTCCATCAAGAGGGTCGGGGACCTCCAAGCATTTTCGGTAAGTGAAGAGTGCCTTGTATTCGGGCCGGCCTGCTCTCACGTGGTCTTGAGACCCCGGCCTGGATACGTGCCCAAGGTTCCCACCACGCCCTTTAGGGACCAGGTGGTGAACCTGCAAGCACTGCCCTCGGAGGAGGTGGATCCAGCCTTGGTGTTGCTGTGTCCCGTCAGAGCATTGCGCTTGTATGTGGACCGCTCTGAGCAGCTCTTTGACTGTTACGAAGGTCAGCAGAAAGGGAAGGCTGTCTCCAAGCAGAGGTTGGCCAACTGGATAGTGGATGCCATCCTCTTGGCGTACCAGTCCCAAGATGAGCCATGTCCCCTGGGTGTGAGAGCTCACTCCACAAGGGGTGTAGCGTCCTCCCATGCGCTGGCACACGGAGCCTCGCTGGCAGATATCTGTCGAGCTGTGGGCTGGGTAACACCAAATACTTTTGCACGGTATTACAACCTCCGGGTTGTACCTGTCTCCTCCTCTCTGTTGAAAAACAGTCAGGTCAGACCGCTTGGTGTCCTGCTTGCTGCGCCATTCCCCCTCACAGGGGATGCGAGCGCCTTTACTCTCCCATTCGTTTCTCCTTTTTTGCGTACCCTGGTCGAGCATCCTCCAAGCACCTGACCTAGTCTGACCCTAGGCCCAGTATTAAGTGATTGCATTGCCCGGAAGGTCAGCCCCTCTACTGGGATAGGTGGCCGCTCGTATGATTCCCCAAGGGTAATCTCTTGTGAAGGTGACTCCACGAGAAAGTTTCCCAGATGGTAAACTTGTGTCTTCCCTCGGCCTGTCTCTGTGGACTAGTCTTTCCCCCTGCAGGTGGAACTAGACCCTGAGGCATATTCGTATGCGTACTACCCTGCGGGTTAGTCCATATTTGTGTTACCACACATTTACCTCCCTACAGGCAGGGTGTGGTCTCTGTAGCACCCTTCCACGGAAGGCTCGCTTACCATTCGTTCCGCCAAACTGTAACAACAAAAAGAGAGGACTTGAAGCATCCTCTGTGAAGGTCAAAATACCTTCTCTAGAGTTTAAATTATTCTCTAGCTTATGAACGCACAGTTCTGCAAAGTACTACCTTATGGTCCTTGCGGGAACCATGGATAAGCGAATTTGAACAGGGGCGTTACAACCTTGTGCAGCAGTTGTCAGCATGCTAACGCCTGTCTGGTACAAAGCACGCAAATTCCACTAGCCAATTCTGATTTATCTTTATCAGAGCAAATCAGGGCTCCCAAGTAATGACCCCAGTCTGTCGTCCCAACATAACGTCTCAGTTCCCTCCATCAGGGAACGGGGGTCACAATAGGTAACCTAGACGATCTCCTTTTGTGGAAACTGTGTTTGTCCACACTATTACCTTATAAAGTGGAACACTGCAAAAGCTGTTATTTTGGCAGATAAATAAATAAAGTGTTTAAATTATATTTAATTACAATTTATATACTGTTGTATTAGGACTTTCACAGATTATTATTAGATAATTTCCAAACATGGGTTGTTTAAACAAGTAGTCTGTAGTTAACTACATTTATTTACATTTACATTTATTCATTTAGCAGACGCTTTTATCCAAAGCGACTTACAGGTGAGCAGCTGGGGGAATGGTGCCTTGCTCAAGGGTCTCACCTCAGTCATGGTATTGAAGGCGTACACAACCTTTGGGTTACAAGTCCAACTCCCTATCCATTAGGCCATGACTGCCCCTAACTAACATTAGGCACATATACACACATGCATAAAATGAATATATTTTCATTTGCTGGTAGCCTATATCATAACAACCACAATGTCTGAGGGAAAAACTGCCTACCACACGAAAAGTTGGTTCAAGTCAATTTAATAGTGCAAAAAAAAAAAAAAAATGATGATTTGGTCTCGAGACTGTGTTGGAATTTGAACATTACTAATAAAGAACTTGTATGATTTATGGTTGAAGGGCCACTAAAATAAATGCAAGATTATAATTATGTGAATAAAGAAGAGCAGTATATTTCTGTATCAAAAAAATTATAAAATAAAATATGAAATAAAATAAAAATACATTCACAACTATGCCTACTTCATACATACATATTTGTGATTTATGCATATTTATGTCCACAGCAGTAGTAGTCACATGAAAATTCTGATTTAGTTTTCCTCAGTGATGTTTGATATTTGATCTTTAAGGCTGGAATAGACTGTGATGCTCCCCCTCTTCTCTTTCTGCTGACTCTCTGAGCTCTCTGTTTTTGTGTTGTCTTCAGGGAATTGTAGCAGTGTGTAATTAAGGTCTGTACTCTCTTGATCCTTTAACAGGGAAAAACAAACAAACCAATATATGTTATCTCTAACAATGCATTACGATTTAACCTGAGGACCATATTTTAAATTGAACAAATCAGATGTTATGAAAGATACTATTACTACTGACATCAGATGCTGAGTTTGGTTGATGAGGTAAAGCCAGATGAACCCTCCTCTGATGTGCTATAACAATCAAAAGAAAGGGATAAAATAAAATAATGGTAACAAGACTAATATACAGTGTATATATATATACACGGATTTATATAATCGGATTTGCGATTGCGATACGATATATAAGCGGTTTGACTCAACTTGCTTGTTATAAAGGAAAATGCACACACAGATTACTAATTTTGCTGAAATCTGTATTTCCCAACTGAGATACAGTATACAATGCAATCTAGCAAAAACTAATTAAAACTAAATTGTACAAAATTAAACAACAGTAACATCTTGTCACGAATTGCTGGTGATGTCGCGCTCTTGCTTCCTCCACGGACAAACAAGCTCAGAGACAGAAGTTCAAATAAATGAGAATGTTTTAATAAAACAAAGAAAATAACCAAAGTGCTGAACGAAAAATGCAAAGAACAATGCAGACAAGCAACCTAACAATCATACTATAACAACTGACATTGAACACTAGACAAAGCATGGTTTAAGTGCACAGACTAATCAAAGACAAAACATAAGACACCTGGTAGAGACAGCTGGCAGAGAATCAAACACTAATGAGCAGGGCGGGGTTACAAATGATCAGAGCACATGGGACAGAATGAAAACAAAACAAAAAAGAACATGGACATGATCAAACATAAACACAAGAACATGCCCACGGCGTGACACATCTTTACATTACTGAATTAAATTACATTAAATTAACATTAAAATTAAATTAAAAAGTCAAAAGTACACTTAGATAAAACAAATACCCATTTTTGTATTTTTAGATGTTATCCCAAAACATTTTAGCAGGTTGTAACATATACTTAATATATTTGTTTAGGTATCTCTTGTCCAGTATGCCAATCATTTTCTCAAATCTCTCTTTGTTAAAAGTGCGTTCACATCTGAGGTGACTTGGGCGAATATATCTCACTATTCGCGTGTAGTTGGACGCTTGAACATGTCTAGTTTACGCCGGTTTCACACTGCACGCGTCATTTTTTCTGGCGTCCATGTTAACGGATGAGAGCTTTCACCCAGGGGCGGCGCAACAGCGCGTAGCAGGTGCAGAGAAATGTCATAAATCAAAGCACATGGCACACAGTGTTCGGAGAAGAACGCTGGAAAATAAGTCAGAAAGATGCTTGTCTACAAGCTGCCAGAATAAAAGCTCAATCGGCGCGCGCTCTTGTTTTGAATTCACGCCGCTTATGCGTGCAGTGTCAAGCACGCCGCTTTATTCGCGAATCCTGCTGCAGGATGTCTAATTGCGTCTTTGCATTCACTTAAAATGTAAATGACTCACGCTTACCGCTTTGCGTCTGGTGTGAGCAATGATGAATGTCTTGTTACGTCCACTAATACATTTATTTGTTTAATATAAAAGCAACATTTGCTGTAGTATAATCGCAAAGGCTGACATCGTGATTGCAATTGCGATATGATTTATCGTGCAGCCTATATATGTATATATATAATATTTTTTTAAATCATAATTTATTAATTTTTTTATTTTTTTAAAACAAAATTATTCATTCAATCAATCAATGATTTAATCATTATTAAGAAACAAAATTAGAACAGTATTGAAATGTATTTTACCAGCACACAATTCACATTTCTTTCTCCTCAGTTTGTCACATAGAATTATGTTCAGGATTCCGCTGAGAAGCAAAATCACAACATTGCAGACAAACACCACATGGAAGAATGCTGAAGAATCTGAATTAACTAAAGGAAAGAAAGAAAGAAAACATGCATTTGCAATTTATATTATAATAAAATAATAATAATATAGTAATGTGCTTTTATTATTTTTATTATATTGTAATGTTATAATTATTGTTTGACAATTTTAATGTTCAGCCTACAGAAAATTCAAAAACCTATAATTAGCAAAAGTCATGAATTAACAAAATAAAACTATAGGCTAATAAAAAAAAAATTTGATTGAATAAATAAAGAATACATTTCTTTAAAAAAAAAAAATGCAATGGTTCTATACATTATCACATGCAAAAGAAGTTATCAGTCAGATTACAATTTTTAGCAGATAACGTGTCAGTTATGTTTGTTACCCTCGTTCCCTGAAGGAAGGAACAGAGACATCACATCGGTGACTGATGAATCGGGATCTCACCAGAGAGACCAATCTACTTTGAGTGTAACAAACAAGCCTATGGGCATTGGCATGCACTTATTGCATCCAGCTGCATCTGATCACTGTGTCAGTATAAGTGAGCAGCTGGTGCATGCATCATTTATATTTTCGCTGAGGAGCCAAGCTAGGCTGAGGTACAGCAGCTGTGATGACGGTATTTGACATCTCCGTTCCCTCTTTCAGGGAACAAGGGTTACATACGTAATAGAGATGTTCCCTTTCAGTCAGTCACTACAAGTCACGACGGTGACAGACGAATCGAGATTCCTACCAAAGCGCCAGAGGAACTGCTCCTTTCCAGTGCCCTGTGTTGGCCTCCTGATCCTTCCTATGAGGCAGACAATAGAACAGGGCTCTACACAGAGGAGGTCACTACTGATGTTTCTCAAGCAACCCAACCAGTAGGACTGGATACCACTGGGAAAGCGTCCCCTTCCACCAGATGAGGTACACTACAGAGTCGCCACCTCCCAAGGGGGGTTAAAAGACAATTACTTACGTGAAGTAAACCCGTTAGGTCCTAATGCACATGGAACTCTCTAAGATAGTTCAGGCTGCATCCTCTAGGAATGGCAGAACGTAGTCTGCTCAGAAAACACAGCCCTAGGAAGTGTACCGTGGAATACACATTTGGGATCCCAACAGGGCCACTCATATGGGCACTAACCTGACAGTAGCCTCCAAGAATTAATTATCTGAAATGTTTATAGTCACCTAGAACCTTCTTAATCTTGGAGACGTTACCACAGTTCTTCTGGATTGAGTCTGTCTCAGTTTGTTCTGTTACTTCATGTCGTTCCAAACAGACTGGTTGATGATCAGATCAAATCTCTGTGTGGAGCACTGGCTGTTGTCAGACTCCTTGTGAAGACAATAATCTCACTGCATTATTACAATTAATGACAAAAATAACATTTGGAAATGTAAACTGATATTTCGCTACCACAAAAGATAATAAAAACCACCCGAAAACCTTTTTTTTTTTATGTTGGTGAAAATACTAGTGTCCTAAGACTTTTGCAAAGAACTGTATAATAACTTACTGTATACTTCTGACTACTTCTTACATCTCAACTGTAAATCAGTTGCTATTTCGTGGTCTACAACATGAAATAATAAAAGTGTCTGATAAATGAATAAATGTTAATGTTAATAAAAGAATCCCATGATAGTGAGCACATGAAAAATGTAGAAAAACTAGACATAACTATGTGGCACCATTGTGCTGCAGCAACTAACAGTTAATGTGTGCAAATACAGGGTCCCGTTCCTATACAGTATTTACCTGAGGCCCCACATTCAGTAAATCTGCAACATCTTTAAAAAGATGCGATCACCCGTTTTGCTCTTTCAGAGGTTGCTCTTTCAGTGCAATAGCACGCAATGGAGCTGGCTACTGCACACTCCTGGTGTGGCTGTCTGAATGGCAAGATGATCCTCGTGAGACCTTGACCAAGGCTGCAACACCCTCGCTCGTTTTGCCAGCTTACTCAAAGAGAATGAGCAAAAGTGATTGACTTGTTTTGTTACACTCAATGTAGATTGGTCTTTCTGGCAAGATCCCGATTCTTCGGTCACCAACGTGACTCAGAGTGACCGACTGAAAGGGAACTAATTAGCAGAAATATGCAATATTCTGTTTTTGTGGATAGAATATGGATTTTTTTCAAAAGCAAGTAACTTCAAAATTGTGTGCTTGTTCCAAGTAATAACTATAATAAATTATGCCAGATGCTTTTATCCAAAGCAACTTCCATTGCATTCAAAATAGATATTTATATCTTTTTTTTCCCCAGTACTTAATAATAATTAAATAATTGCACACAAATAAGTTGAAATTTGCATTTAACAAGCAATGCAGTTTATAGAAATTGCAACTACAGTCAGTTTAAATTTGTGTTGCATTTTAAAAGAAACTTGAGACACAGTTTGCACATGCATATAGAATATAGAATTATTACCAGCCATTTTGTCACCTAAAACAGAGAGACATAAATTGGATTGTTAACATTTAACATTTAAACACATACTTATTTCAGGTTAAGAAGTAAAACCGACTTACGCGTCTATTAATTTTAGCGCCAAAGAGCAAGAACTCATCACACAGTGC
Organism: Enteromius anoplus; assembly: GCA_032359395.1. NCBI lineage: Eukaryota > Metazoa > Chordata > Actinopteri > Cypriniformes > Cyprinidae > Enteromius > Enteromius anoplus. Next base: position 3,869,990 of record JAUMHG010000043.1, on the reverse strand, counting down.
TGTGAAGAAAGCAGTTTTGAGCTGTGCTTTATATAGGATGACATACAGTATACAGAGTTGTGCCACTCAAGGAGAGCAAAGTGCACAGGTGTGGGTTTGCTCTGAATGTTGGTTTACATACGGGTTAAAGACAACATTTTGACATTATAAATAATATAAAGTAACTAGACAGTATTTCATTGTTTATGTTTAAAAATTTATTTCATTTAATATGTTTCACGTTTTTAAACATTGCCCCCAAACTATGCCAGTTACCTAATGTGTCAGTTATTTATATGTGTACTTTCTACACAGCACTGTGTGATGAGTTCTTACTCGTTGGCACTCAAATTAATAGACGTGCAAGTCGGTTTTACTTTTTAACCTGAAATAAGTATGTATATAAATGTCAAAATGTTAAACAATCCTTTTTTATGTCTCTCTGTTTTAGGTGTCAAAATGGCTGGTAATAATTCTATATTCTATACAATTCTTCACTATATATATATATATATATATATATATATATATATGTGTGTGTGTGTGTTAATATTTCATATTTAATTGCATTTTTAAATTACATATTAATAAATGATTGCATATAAGATAAGTATTAGATAAAAAATCTAATAAAAAACATAAGTGCAAAACTTTTACAAATCGGTACCACAATTAATTCAAACTCTGCTGTTACCACATAATTTACTTTATTTTAATAGCTGAGGCCAAATTATTCATTGCAATTATGCCATATTAGCCAGAAAACACTACATTTTAAAAAAAATAGTACAAAATTCAAAGTTTGTATGTCAAGCAGTGAAAGATATAAGGTTGTACGTCCTTGTCCATTGTGCTTTTATCACTGTATTGCCATATTTACTGTAAATTATGTTCTTTTGTTTTAAATTATTGATTGCAATTTATTTTATTAATGGCTAAAAAATAACACATTCGCTTCAAGGATCTATATGAGATCTATTTATTTCCTATTGTAAATGTTTCTATCTGCATTGAAAACACCCCCTGGAATATTAGTGTGATCTTCAGTATGCTAATAATTTACTACAATATTAAAAGTACAGTGTGAACTGTTTTTCAGGAAATGTTTGACCACATAAATGCACGCTCTTTTCTGAGGTTTGGTTTATTTTCACTCTTGCAGGTTAAGCTTTGTGGCCTGAGTTCATAGAACAAAAGCGAAACTGCAAGTAGAAGCACATCTCTGCAAACATCAAGCATTAAACTAAATCTTGGTCATAAGTTCTGTTCCTCAAAATATACTGCAATATAGACACTGAAAGTAAAATGTCAATGAATTTACAAAATACACACACACACACACACACACACACACACACACAAAGTTACATGTACCGACAGTTCTCGTTTTATAAACATTATTAAAGCAGTCAGTTGCTTTTGATAATGGCAGATGTTTTGTTAATACTATTTGTGTGGTTTTGAAATAAAGGCATGAAAAGAGGTCATTATTGTGGGTTGAAAAGACTCTAACTATGAATAATACATTTATGCAAATTATGCAAACAGCAAAACGTCTGAATGCCACATATTTGTGCTGCAAAAAACAAAACAAACAAACAACATTTTACTGCCATTTTTTAAATATGACCTGAAGTTAACCACAGATTTATGTTTATACTTAATACTCAAGAAATCGCCATCTCTAGACTGTTTATTTAGTTCTGTTACAATTGAAACTTTTATTTAAAATAAATTCTTTTTAAATTGGTCTGTAATTGTAAATTAACCAAAATGTAAAGTGAAGTGAAAGTCTCTGTGACACACCTCATTAAAGCTTTTGTTTACCAAAATCTATGCAAAGCATGACAGAAACCATCAAGGCATACTTTTTCATAAAACAGCACTCATAAATGATAGTCTTATAGCACTCAAGCTCCCATTTCACTTTTAATTTTTTACTAAAACTTGGTAAAAAATGGTAAGACCCATATGAACTGTTTTCTGAATAAATAAATAAATAAATAAATAAAAATGAAATGTAACATTATGAACCCAAATACACCTATTTCAAAATTTTACAGTCATTTAACAATTCTAACAACAAAACTGTCACAGACACATGCAGGCTCTGCACCCCTCCAATCACAATGATCAATTTCTCCTGAGTATTGATCACGCACACCTGACACTCATCAACAACCTCATCAGTCACCGCATTAAACCACACTGCAGTCATCGTCTGAGCTCATTTTCACATGAAGTGGAAGAATTCTTGGCAATACTTACCTTGGCAAGCCGCTATAATTGAACAGTGATTCTCTCCCTGTGCTCCTCAGTATCTGTGTCTCCTCCCAGGCTCCCGGATTCCTCCTGTGTCTCTCCAGCTACCTTGGAAATTGTTGTATGTGGTGTGTGGTTGTCACTCCTCATTCCCTCGTCTCCATCGTCTCCAAAGCCTCAAACGCTCCATCGACCTGCAAGTTACTCCATTATTGAACTGTTTATCCTGTTATACTCACCATCTGATCCCAATCACCATCACTGCATTACTCTTCTGATGTAAATGAACATTCTCTGTTTCACTTACCATATGTGTCCCATCCGTTTCTTAACAAAACCTAGAATTTATGGATTAAATCAAGTAGAAAAGCTCTTTAAGATAACAAATTACTTCTATTTCAGCCTTCAAAATTATTGCCAAAATCATGATTTTTAGAATTACAAAGCTATAATATAATATAAAATATAATAAAAATAAGAATTGATAACAATAATAAAACAATAAAGAATGTTCATAAAAGGAAAATATATTTTTTTGTTGTTTGTTTTCTGGGATGTATGTTGTGGAGGTAAATATTGACAGCAGTGACAAGAAGTACCAGTAGGGAGCAGTATGGGATAATTGTTTGTCTATATTCCTTTTTAAACGCTCGACAACACTGCAACGCATTGTGCATTAATCAATTATGAACTTCGTGAGGTCATTATAATCATATCTAAACGTGAGAGCAATTAAACTCACAGACCGTTACAGACAGAAATTTACACCTAGGTTTTATTTTACCCTTGGTCTGTAATATGGAAAAGCCCCAAGCTATTTAACTATTTATACTATGTAACTCACTGCAATAACGATTTTATTGTTTGTGATAATCTCATCTGTGAAGTTAGAATGTTTTTGATTGAGATGTCTGTTCTTAACCACAGAAGTCTGACTTTGCAACAGCGGGACTCAAGTCAGAAAGCGAACAAAGAAGAGCATCATTTCCTGCAGAAACGGAGACAGGAAGAAGCCCCTCAGTACAACGTGAGAAATTATGAGGCGGTGTTCTACCATAGGCCTGTAATACAGAGTGACCTCTTTTTTGTGTTCTATGAAAGATCAGCATTTTAAAGTCTGCAGTTGCACAAAAAAACAGGAGTCCGTAATAAACACGCAATAATAATTATATATTAGTTTAATTGTGTTTCAAAAACATTTTAATTTTGTATCTCTTTTTATGTTAGAAAAACAAAAACGTTAACGTCTAAAATCTAATCTGTACTGTTAATGCAAATTGCATTATTGCATGTTCAGAATCAACAATATCGTTACAAACAAATTTTTTTGTTTTACTTTAAATATCTCAAAATCTATGTGATGCATTTATACTGCACACATGACCATGCATATCATAGTTCAGATAAAGACTTAACATGCACAAACATGTGTATTGTCAATATTTTAGTTTAG
>JAUMHG010000043.1:3791950-3804334 GCA_032359395.1 Enteromius anoplus | reverse complement strand
ACAAAGAGCACATGGGGAAAGAAAAGACCAAAACACGGAACATAAACAAATGGGGATGTTACAGTTCGCCCCCTCCGGAATAGGCGCGACTACCGCCGTACAGAAACAACAGCGGAGGGAGGGCGGGGGCTCTGGAGGTGGGCGTGGAGTGACGGAGCGAGCAAAAACAAAGAGAGGACAACAAAAATAAACAAAATATGAAAGTCCAGGGGGGAGTGGATGGAGGAAGGAGCCATGGCGGAACCCGGAGAGCAAGGAGGCAGAGAATGATGCGGCAGCCAGCGAAGCAACAGTCCCAGGGCGGAGTCGGCGGAGGGAGGAGCCATGGCGGAAGCAGAGCTGACGATTCCATGGAGCTGACCGACGGAGATGCTGCAGAAGGAGAGGGAGCCCAGGATGGAGTCATGCAGCCAACGAGCCGGGGTGAAGACGCAGATCCGGAAGGCCGATGTGGAGCTGCAGGCTAAGGCGACCAAATCCGAGGCGGGGACCTGAAGGAGCGCTGCGGAGCCGGAGCGACTGAGGACAAAGGTGGAGCCGGAGGGAAGGAGGAGCCTGACGGAGCTGGCAGGACGGCAGGACGAGGCACAGCCGGAGGAGTGGAGTCCAGAGGCGGAGGATGGTCGACAACTGACCAAGGCGGAGCCGGAGAGACGAGGGAGCCCGGTGGAGCTGGTGCGATGACGGGCATCGGTGAAGGCGAGGGAGCTGAGAGCCCAGGCGGAGCAGAAGGGTCGGAGGATCGAGGCTGATTCCGGGACTCGATGGCTGGAGGCGGAGACCGGGGATCCTCACGACCTCCCTGGGCTAGTGACTGGATGACCAGAGGATTCTCAGCGCTCCCTTCAAGCGCTGGCTGATGACGAGCAGAGGTGAGAGAGCTGACTGGTGTGAGAGGCGACGGAAGAGGGAGGGTGGGAGGGAGCACGGAGTCACAGGAGCTTGCTGGAACCAGCGGAGAAGGAGGAGGTGCAGGGCTGGGTAGTGCCTCTCCAAACCAGTCAATTAGATCAGCGTCAAATATTTCAGCAAGTTCTTGGTACCAGCGAGAGTCTACTGCGGTGGGAAGGTGGGCGGGGCTTTCTTCCACACTCCCGATCGTCACCAACACTCCCTCGGGGACGGAAGATGTAGCCGGCTCACGCACTTGGTCAGGATCGGGCTGTGTGGCGCTGGGTGGATCAGTCGCTGCCGGCTCCGGCTCTCTGGCTGGCGTGGGCTCGTGCGGCATCTCGGTAAGTGCTGGTGCTGGTTTGATTGCTCGGCGTGGAGCGGGGATGGGTCGGTGCGTTGGCTGTGCTGGGCGGGGAGCACACTGTAACGGTGCGGAGTTAATCCGTCGCCGCCGGTTGGCGAGTCAGCAGCCGGGCCTCGCAAACACCGGAGGCTGGCCACACTCCCGTGGCGTGGGAAATGGAGAAAATCCTAACAGCAGCCGCTCCAGGATATCCTCCGGTGAAATACTCCACATACTTTTATGGTCCGTCATTCTGTCACAGTTGTGCAGAGACAAAGCACGGAGAGAATCGTAGTAGATTTAATTCATAGTTTAATCTTCAAGAAGTAGCATTAACAGAGCAGATTAACACACACCTAACGTTGACAATGACGGACGAAGACTGAATCACAGAGGGCAACTTAAGTAAGGAAGACAATCACAGATAACGAGCGGAACACACCTGACACGAATGACTAATTAACATTAACTGGGTTACCGGGAGAAACAAAGAGCACATGGGGAAAGAAAACCAAAACACGGAACATAAACAAGTGGGGATGTTACAATATCTCCCAATATTATGTCTTCGATTATATTTAAATGCTTAGATTTATCATCAAATGTTTAGTTTTATCTTCTCTGTTATCGTGGAGGGCAAACACATGTAATGCAATACAATGATGAATAAGATAGATGTTCTCTTTTTTAATTTATTTATTTTTTGTTGGGTTTTTCAAAAATCATGTTTTTTTATTTATTATGTTATCATGTTTTTGTGTTTTATTGTGTTAGTTAGCTGTATTTTTAGATATTTTTTAACATAATCATAACAACTCAACTGCAGTTTAATTTGCGATTAATGCGATTTCAAGTTTTCAATGTTACAAGCTCTTAGTGCATAGACAAGACCCCTAAAGTTTCAAAGAATAAAGTAAAAAACCAAAGAGATATTATTTATAAAGTTTAACACTGGTCCACACCCCCCTAAAATGGCTCATTTAAACATACCCCTCTTCTCCACATCACAGTGTGGGTTTATTTTTCATAAAACCACCTAAATGCATACACACAACCCACAAAAAAAGAGTAATTAATGTCCCAACTGGATGCCACAAATGCCTCGTTTTTAATGGGTTTTATTGTTTGCATTTGGCCAATCACACTAGATAGCTGGCCAATCAGAACACAACTTAATTCTCAAAAAGATGAGCTTTGTAAAAATCCAAACGTTTCAGATAGGCTTAAATGAGCAACACAAATATACAGTATGTGGAAAACAATGTGTTTTTGGAACCTTAAACTACATAATCTCATGGAATAACGACGAATACACAAAATAATGTTTTTTTTAATCCCTTTAAAAATTTAGTTATCGGTTTCCGCAAATAAACTTTAATATATTACAGAATATGTATTCTTTAGTCCAGAAAGTGTTCATTTTGAAATACTACTGATAATATAAAATGGATTCTTTTAAAAATTGTGACACAACACTGTGGAAAAAGACTTTTACTTGTTAAAAATATAAACTGTCAATCTGAAAATAGAAGACATGCATTTAGAGATACTTTTAGAGGTCTTAGAAATGTATGATAAAGTAAGCTTTATAGAGTTATTGTTACCTTAAGGTGCATGAATTTCTGCAACGGTTCATACCACAATAGGAGCACAAGACCAGAGGGAACTGCAGCGCATAAGAACGTGCTGTCTGTGTATGGGTTACGAGCTGATGAAGAGAAATCAAGAAAACATGCCTTTCAGCATTTTTAAATCTTAACCAACAACAGAACATCAGCAAAGACATTCATCAGGATAAAATCAATAAACACTTATCTATTACCACAAGAATTGACCCTCACCCACACTGCACTTCCGACATCCCCTGGTGTCTGCGATCTTCACTGACACAGCAAACTTCCTGTGAAAAGATTATTCTGAGTTCCAAACGAACAACAGATAAGCTGAATTATTAAAACTTGTCTGTGTTTATGTGACCTGTGGATGATCCGTTCTGTGAAGCGGTTGGTGCCGAGGGACAAGTGACCATGTTTCCTCTGCAAGTGCCCTCGCTGCTCAAACAGAGCTGTCAGTCTATGAGAGTAGAGATGAGATGACTTACCTACGAACAGAACAGGACAGAATAGAATTTTTTTTTAAACTGAGGTGTACATGTGTTTGTCTATTTATTTATGATTACTGATATCACAACATCAAATATTTCAACCGTGTAACTACACAAATGTTACGTACCAGAGATAGACATTAAGACATTGTTCATGACGTAAAGCCAAGTGCATCTCTGTGGAAGCAACTGCAATGGAGATCAGGAGTGAATTACTTTTTAACCATTAAAAATAAGATGTTTCTCTCTCATGTCTCAGAAACAGTTATATTCTAAATACCTTTTCTAAGGTGTCTTCATGCAGTTCATTTAAGTTAAGGATATAAACCCCCTCCTCCGCACCAAGAATTAAATACTGATCTATGAGGAAATTATTGATAAATCGAACAGAATTATTTAATACTCTGATTCTGCATTTAAATTACATTTTATTTTCATCACAATTCTGGATCAGTAATATGAATGGAACTCTGTACCTCTTGTTTTGGGCAAAACCCATGTTTCTGCACAGTGAATTGTCAGTGGACATCCATTAAATACTTTAGTAAAACAGGCTCCCATCTAGGCAACATGAATTACATATAATATTTCATAAATAGAGATGTAAATATAGACATAGATGTACATTTTAATTTATTCTTAGGTTCATACTGGTGATAAACTTAGTCCTTAATTCTATATTATTATGCATATTCACACTCAAATTTAGTAATAGCCAGGTTTAACACATTTAAAAGGTGCTATTACGTGGTTAAACTTACATTGACTTGGGGAGTGGGAGGAAGTCCGTGAGAATCGGCTCTCTATGAATTAAAGGTTAGAAATACAAGGAACCATTTTTTATGATTTTTAGTTTCTTTTTAATCTGTCAGTAATACTTTTAATGATTCAAAAAACATACAAAATGTGTATTAACATGTAATACTTTTTGAGATCTGTACATGGTGCTGAAACATTTAGCAATGCACCAAACTAAATAATGTGATAGATATAATGAAATAACACCAAAATATTTGATCTAATAATGTTTCAACCAATCAAATTAATTTAAGATTACTTAACAGGGGTGACTAACGAAGGTTTTTCTTTGACCAAATGAATGTTGGATTTATTTAGATATTTGTATGAGGCATGCATGTGAATCAGACACTGTGTTTGATAAAAGGGCTTTAATGTAGCTGAGATGCATGAAAGTGTGGAATATAAGTACACAAGTGTAAGTCTGTTATGTGGTGTATATAACAACATTGTGTAACTCACAGAGTCCTCTGTTTTTTTCCTCATGGTGCTCCACTCCGCAGAGAGAGCCGTGTCTCTGCTGAGGGTCCTTGTAAGAGTCCTCTGTTTGTCCTGTGTGTCATTACCGTCGCTGCACCAGTGCCGCACATCCCGACTGCCTGAGCACCTCAACAACACTGACAAAATACAAACAGAGAAATGTTTTAAAACTCTGTATGGGGAGTTTCCCAGGTGTCTTGTACTTTATGTGAAGATAGTAATACCTGATTTAGGAATTAATACAGATTCAGGGCAAAGAGTAGCACTGGGTCGAAGAGTAAGGTTCTTGTCCTCCGGATCACAGTCTAAAGAGCTCATGGGAGGAAGTGAGGTCGTAGCAGAGACGGGTGGTGGGCTGAACAATCCGCTTTTCCTTTTACTCCACTATGACACATTAGAAACTGTTTACAGCCTTATTGTTTGTTTTTATCGTCATAAATGAATCATTAGGACAGGTTCACAAATACCTCAAAAGATGAGAGTCTTTCTACTGTCAAACTCCTGAAACAGAAAGAAGGTTCAATGCCAAAAAATTTGTCATACATATTTGTCATTAAAATAATTTTGAAATAAATAATTTGAAAATATTCACATATATTTAAATGCATATATGTATAATTTATATTATTTATAAATACATTTAATATATAAACATAACATATTTTTCTTAAATATATAGACATGTACACATACATAATAAATAATACACACACATATTATGTAAACAAAATCTTTAATTTTAAATGCAGTTAATCATTTGACAGCATATATATACACAAAACTGATATCCTAACCTAACCCTAATCAAGGCCAAATTTGACTTTTTAGCGCATTTTTTTTTTTTTTTTTTGCACAACCACAAGATGGCGCCAGAATATAAGTTTGTCCCACCTCTGCTGTAACTCTTCCTCCACACTTTCCAAAAGACCCCTGCAGTAATTAATACATTTGCGATAAACGGTTAATAAATGTGTACTCTGTAATGCAATTTTAAGTCCACTTATATAAGTCGGCACTCACGGTGACTCTGGTTCATCTCCAGATATGCTCCAATCATCACAAGATCCCTGAGAACATAAACATACTCGATTCAAGTGATAACCATGTATTATGACGTGTAAAACAATGTGGATTGTGTTTTATATGTCTCAATGGCTTGTAAAGAACATCACTGAGAGAGGGCAATAAAAACTTACCAGGTCAGGATAGGGTTCAGTCTCTTTCCTCCTGGGAGGCGTAAACTTGACCTGGTCAACTGAAACAAACAAAAGAGGCATATTCAATTTTACTACACTAGTCTTCATTTATCCATTTTTACTAGTAGTGTAAATATCAACAAATCTAGACAATATTAATCCACAATAAAAGTAATCATGTTGTTCAGATTTTGTAACATGTTAGAATGTGATTTCTATGGTGTTCTTGTTGGTTGCATATATATGAGACCTCCAAGAACTTCATATTCATATCAAATGTAAGTTTAAACACCACTTCCTCATCTGCCCTAAAAAAGCTTCATTGTCTGTCTGCCTGATTTCTCTGTCTCTGAATGCTGTAATCTTCAAGAGTGTCAAGAGTGGTGACAATGGTTTCTCAGTGAAATGGACATGAACTTGCCACACGATAACACACACACACACGCATCGCACTCTCCGCTTGGCCTCAAATGTGAGCACTGAATCCAGTTCACGCGAGTGAGTGAGTGAGGGGGATGGATAAGCACATGCCATAGACGTGTGCTAAACAGTACCAGCTCTATGAGTTGTGTGCCTCTTGACATCACTGAAGCTATGCTCAATAGCAGCCTTGTTAAAGCAGCACCTCTTCTGCTACACTTCCATACATTTAACTTTTTAATCATGCACAAGCTGCGATGAAAATAGACACTGGAATGACAGTCAACTTGAACATAACATATCAAAAAATATAATCAAGAATAAAAAAAAAAAAAGATATGGCCAAAAATGTGTTTGCTACTCATTTTACTCATAATAAAAGATTGCGTAGGTTTATATTGACTTATTCTGGTATGTGTACAGTATAACAAAGTATATAATATAAATTAATAATAGAAAAAAGGATGCAAATACAAATATGAAGACTTTTGATGAAATATTTACTTAAAATTATTTCCAAGAAAAATCTAAATAGAATATAGTATACAAAAATGTCATTTAGGCACACTTATCAGCTGATACAAACAATTTTAAATATATATATGTATATATATACAATTAGGACTGAATATTGTATGTTGTAGTAGGTTACTAGTATGTGAAATATAAATGGTTATATATTATTTCTATTGGAAATAAATACTATGTTAACTAGAACTTACATTGTTCTTCAGATAAACTTCTCTCCACTGGCTTATGTTTCCCTTTCGACTGGATTGTATCTGGAGCTGTATCGTTTGCCTTTAACACACACACACACACACACACAAATATCTCCACTAAAAAAACTGTACACTTTGACAAACTGAACTCTGGCATGAATCTTTAGAAAAAGCATTAAATGACTTGATAAATTAGGGAAAGGTTTACCAAGAATCTTGGGCATTCATAAGGAGGGTTCCTTTTATTGTTCTTTATTTATCGTTGTTTAGACAAATCTTTTTTGATGACATGCAGATATGAACATAAGTTGAAATAATTTAAGTAATTTGAAAGCTTAAAAGCATGCTTTTAAGAAATTCTTGTTTATTGATTTATGATGTAATTCAAATAACTTCCTAATAAGAAAAACATTCAGAAGGCCTTGGATTAGACGGCATACTGAATTTAATACAGATAGAAACGAGGCTGTGAGAAAAAGACTTACAGTCTTTACAAAGGCACATGTTGCATAAAGGTCCTAGAGCATGTAATTTTTACAACTTGACTATCAAAACAGTTTTCATCTCCTAAACGTTTCTACGGAATAGGTGCTTTGTCAGTTGAACAATTGCCATGCTGTTAAACAACCGTACAAAAGCCATTCAAACAATTCTGTATTTATGTCCCTCACAGTGTCGTTTTCATTCCTGTCAGAACTTAAATATGGCGCAACCCTGAATTCCTGCGTTCATGTCAAAATTACCATAACTATGTATACGTTGCAAAAGAAGTTTAGCACAAAAACATGTAAATTCTGAGCCATAGGACATGAATATCTCTCATGAATAGTTGCTGTCTCATAATATCAGTTATTGCAACATAATGTGATCATGTCTTTTTCTCACCTCTTCATTTTCTTCAAGACTAGGTGGATGATGGAGGTCTGGGTTACTTGCCATGTCCAGTAGCTCAATCATCAATTTTCTGGATAGTAGCTGTGTTACAAAAGGGTGCTAGGGAGAAAGACAATGGCAAAAATGACCAACTTTTCTATAAATACAAAATGCATAAAAATGCAGTATTGTATATTTAATAAAATTTTATCTTGTAGGGATGCTCCATTTAGGATTTCTTCAGCAAAAAACAATCACAGATTTTTCTTGTTTAGTCAATATCGATCCAGATTTTATGATAGCTTTTACTTAAATCTGTTGTATATATGATATGCTTCCTTTCTAAACATTATTTAAAAATACATAAATACACAAAGACACAATTCATTTTATAACCACAAAAGGAAAGTTGATATTCAAAGCAGCAATGCTAATATGAAGTTTGATTCACCTGGAGAAGAGTTTCTGCCGCCGGCCTCTTGCGAGGACTTTTGATCAAACACATCTTCACAAAGCTATGAAACAGAGTAGTCCTGCAAAGACAATGACACAAACCCCTCACCAATCAAAAAACTTGATTTCATTTTTTTTTTTTGGTAATGAAATCTCCTTTCCACAGTATCTGTGTTGTTTTGAATCTTACCATTTGCTTTTGTCTTTTAGTTTGGGAGGCTGGAAGCTGCTCTTAGACATCAACATCAGAGCTCTACAACAGAAAATATAACCTCAGTTCAAAAACGCATTGTTACAGAGTATTTTCTATTCTCGTAAATGAATAAAATGAGTCATACTGACCGCATGGGATGAAGGTCAAACATAGGTGGCTGTAGCTCTGCCAGCTCAATGGCGGTGATGCCCACTGCCCAGATATCACACAGATGGTTATATCCACCCTTCTTTTCCACCGCAGCCACCTCAGGGGCCATCCTAACAAAACAAAGACACATTTCCTTTAGACAAACCACAGCCTGCTGTTGGTCTGATTACCTTTCAGAATAATGCAAAGAATAAAGGAGTGAATGGAAAAGGGGCATTTGGAAATATTTGGATTGTAGATTATTTTAATATTGTTGTGTATTGTTATAAAACCTGCAAATGTAATAAAATCTCACACACACAGCCATTTCAAGGGGTTGGAGTTGTTAAGATGTAAAATGTAATTTATTCCTGTGGTGAATTTTCAGCATCCTTCTAATATACTGATTTGCTGCTCAATAAATATTTTTATTACTATCAATGTTGAAAGCAATTTTGCAGCTTTTTGTGTTATGTTTCTTTAATGAATCAAATATTCAAAAGAGAAAAGAACAGCATTTATCTAAAATAATACTCTTTCTGATTTATTAATGTGTCTTGTATATATAAAAAAAATACTAATTTATTTCCAAAAACAAACAGTAGATATTCCATAGCTACAGTTTATTAAGCTGAATTTTTGTAGTAAACAGTTTTTTTTTTTTGTTTTACCCAAAAGCATTTGGGAAATGCAGCCTTGGTCATTCCTTCTTTTGTGTTTCATGCAAGTAATAAAGTCATAAGGGTTTGGTATAACATGAGGGTGAGTATATTCATTTATTGGTCAACTATTGCTTTGTACTAATCTTAAGAGACAGTATGATAATTGCATTACAAAACAATCCAGACAGTGTGATTCAGCAGGACTCAAGGGCAAATCTCTGTGCAGACGGCTCACCAGTAGGGAGTTCCTATGAAGGACTTCCTCTTAGCGACAGAAGCACTGATCTCAGCTGCAACCCCAAAATCAGCTGCAGAGAGAAAACGAGATGCAATAATCCAAAATTTGCAGCTTTAGACATAAAATCACTTACCCAGCTTGACATCTCCTCGATCAGTAAGAAGAATATTGGCTCCCTATATTAGAAGAGAAAATGCAGCATTGTCATCACACAGATTTTAAAGTTGAATAAAATAAATAAAGCAGATTACAATGGTAATGGTCTTTCAAAACATTGCTGCTTTTACTGGATTTTGAATCAATAAATGCACTAGAGACTTCTTCCGATACATAAAAAATGCTAAAGACCCCAAGTAATAAAACATGTTAACGTCTTAATGTCTCTGTGTCTCACCTTAATGTCTCTGTGTATTTTGCCTGTCTCATGGAGGTGATTCAAACCCTGGGTGAGACAAGAACAGAAACCTTCTCAAAATGCACGGATGTGTCCTTGGGAAAGATTTTTGCCTCCAAAGATCTTTTTCAATAATTAATTAGCCTCACCTGGAGTGTTTCCCTGCAGATGTAAGCAATCTGTTTTTCCTTTAAAGGTCCAGTTACTGTGAAGAACGTATGATGTTAACTCTCGCTTAACTGGGGCAGTGGTTAAATGCAGACATTAAACTCTCAAAGGAATGATTCATCTCAAAAATGTGAGATGGAATTGTTGTTAGGAACAGAATGAAATTTATAGCGGTTTGTGGAAAACATTCCACTCCTTTTATGCAGATTTCCCATCCCAGATTAAAAAATCAATAAAATCACACGAGTTTGCAACAATATGAGAGTGATCAAGAATTTTAAATTTGAGTGCCCGATTGCTATTAAAAAAACCTGCAGTTGTGTTGGACTGGACTGGAGTTGTGTTGTGAATTATAAATTTCTCCTAATCTATTCTGATGAAGAAACTAAGTCCTCCACTTCTTGGATGGGCTAAAGGGGAAACTACACTTTCAACAAATTCCTTTAAGATGCGTAATAACCCTGAGGTTTTCAGTAGTCACAAATGCTTGCACAGGATTTGAATGTTATTTACTGTATACCTTGGTAGATATCCTGCAGTGATCCTCCCCCACAATATTCCATGCAGATCCACAATTTAGTATTCCTAAAAAGTGGAACAATTCAGTGAGTCAATGCACACACAAAACAAAAATATGTACACACACACACCCATAACTCGCAAACATGACAAGAATCTCATAAACATTTTGAAAACTTGTGAGTGGGAATGCATGCCTTTGAAATAATAATGCACAAGTCATCCAGAGCATGTGCTGACACGTGTCGGCAGCTATTTACAAAACCTATTAAACATGTCTGGGTGATTTGTGTTTCATATCTGATTGTGCAACCCTGCCTGTAAGGGTATAAAATATGTTGTGGAATGCCCCTTTCTATGCCCTGACAACAGCTGGAGAAATACCAGGCAAGGCACAAACATTACCGTACCTGTGGTAAGTGCCATAATAGGCCACAATGTTCTTATGCTTACACTCCTTCATCATTGTTATCTCCTGCTGGATGGAGGTGATGTCATCACCTGAATACGGAGGAAAAGAACAGCAAAAAGTGTTTATACTCAACACAAAATGTTTTACTATAACACAATATTTAAAGTATTTTACTTTGGAAAGCGGTGATTGACAAAACTGAAACCACTAATCCAGAAAGCCACGTAAAAATAACTTCAGTTCATGTGACACACTGCAGTCCAATCATTTTTAAAGTAATAGTGCAGTGAGGCTTCTGAGAAGTATAATTGTGTGTAAATATAGAGCTCATTACAATAAAAATCCTTCTTACAAGGAATCGATCCAGTAAAACCTCTATACGTTTTGAGAGATTAGTTAAAAACAGCTTTAGCCTTTGAATGTTTCCTGTATGTTGTCTACGCCACTGAAGCATGAATATCTTCCGATATTCAAATGTGTTCTGGTCAAAAACTTATCAAACTAAAACTACTCACACACCTGGATCCAGTTTAACAATTTTGATAGCAGCCATTTCTGAGCTCCTAATGTTTCTAGCCTGGAAGGAAATAGATCATATTACAAGATGAACTGGAAAATCTGATTGCACTTTGTCTTTTACAACAATATTAATCATAAAATGGAGTATTAGGTTTAAATACATTTGTTGAGAGTTGTTAAACAGATGATATACTGTACATCTGTGTCCCTGCACACATTTTCTATTAATAAGTCTTTGCCATTCAAATGTTTGGAGTTAGTAACATTTTTTAAAAGAAGTCTCTCACGCTCACTAAGGCTGCACTTATTTGATCAAAAACTATAAAAACTATAATTAATTAATGCAATTGAAAAGCTAATTGTTCAGCCAGTCTTCAGTCTCACAAGATCCTTCAGAAATCATTCTAATTAACTGATTCGTTGTTCAGGAAACATTTCTTACTATTAAATACAATTGTTATTATAGTTGTATCAACCCAGTTACATGTAATTTATTGCATCTTTAACTAAATAAAATCCTTAAAAACAGCTATAATTTAAATTTGCACAGTTGCATTAAATAGCTGTAATACCTGGAATATAATTGTTTAATTGTGATTAATTATTATTAATACAAGTACATTTCTTAATGGAATTAGTAGAACGTTGTCACTTATCATATGGACATACATATAGTGATGAGAAACAATGTGCTACAGGGATTTTACTATGGTTTAGATTAGGTTCAAAAACACACTTTAACCTTAAGTCACTGCGGTGTTTATATATATTGTGGCGAGGCGACCGCCTCGCCGACGAATCACCGCCTTCCCCTGTCTCTCAAGCGCCGCCCTTCACCAGGTTCCC
>JAUMHG010000043.1:3769421-3778733 GCA_032359395.1 Enteromius anoplus | reverse complement strand
TATTCGAAAAGAACGAACCTGCGAATGTCTCAACTGACCAATCAGAATCAAGCATTCCAGAGAGCCGTGTAATAAAGGTTTATAATGTAATATAAACAAGGACATATGCACTCTCTCGGTCTATATGAAAACTGATAAAAATAAATGAAAAATATTATAACAGCGGTTGAGTGCATTTATTCAGCTATCACAATTACAAACAATACAGTCGAGATCTTATGAAAGGTTCACAGCACAGGCTGGTTAAGAAACACTTTCATTTTGATTGCTAAACTCCAGTTTGTCAATGATTTCAGATCATCAGCGGCTGCTTCCGCAATGAGGAGTGAACACGTGCGCATGGTTGCCAGATATTATACTACATTGGTTGTTACTGTATTTTTCATGAAAAATAAATACAGCCTTAGTGAGTCCTTTTTTTTTTTAAATAGATTTTATATACCAACCCTGATTTTGTTTTTGTTTATTCATTTACTTATTTTGGCCTCTCTTACTCTAGTGACCTTGACTGTATTCGCCAATTAAAATTATGCAAAAATGTACTTTAATATGCCCTGTAGAACAAATGTTAAATCGGTGTATTTAATAAAAATGGAATACTTAGTGATTAGTGCATTTCAGAGTTTAAAAGTTCTCTGAAAATTTGAGAGGAAGAGCTGTACCTCACCATGTATTGCTTGAAGTGAATGCATGAATGCATTTACAGTCTCCTGGAGTGTGAACGCCATGTCTGTTCTTGAGGTGATGTATTAAAGCTGACAGACCAAACATAGTAAGAGTGGAAGACGTGGTTGTGTTTTCAAGCAGCCAGAGCTTGCACGTGTATGGTCTTGTGTTACAGGACCCGTCCCCACACATGCCCAAGTTAGAATTCCTCCTCTAATCAGACTGTTTTGAAAACACTGAGTCTATATATATATATATATATATATATATATAAATATGTATGTGTATTATTCTGTACTTGTAGGGTACATAATTGTGCATCCTCCAATTTGATGTTTTGAATACCACCGTCTTCCCCCACAGACCATATGTCCGTGATTTCCTTAGTAATGGAAACATGCAGAGCTGAACCCCCTCAAGGTATCACTCCACGTGGAGAATGCCTTTTATGTAAGGCTTCTTTAAAAGCTTCCTTTAACACAGCATCACCAGCCACTTAAAAAAACTGCATTACATAACCGCAGCCGTATGGAAAATATGAGCTCTATATTATTTATGAGACCTACTGTTTTTGCAGTTCAGGTACAAAAAGAGAACCTTTTCAAATAATATGTTGCTGCCCTGCAGGCTCGGGATTTAAAAGTGTTTTGCACCAGTTCGACAGTTCATTCATTTTGTCACTGTTCATCGAAACATGCCACGCACACGGTTTTCACACACTCTCTCTGTCGTGCAGTGAATGACCTGGTGCACTGGCGGGACCCTAAGAAGTCAGGTGTGGTGTTTGGCGTGTCGCTGCTGTTGCTGCTTTCTCTGGCAGCGTTTAGCGTGATCAGCGTGGTCTCCTACCTGCTACTGGCCCTGCTGTGTGTCACCATCTCTTTCCGCATCTACAAATCTGTCATCCAGGCTGTGCAGAAGTCCAGCGATGGACATCCCTTCAAGTAAGAGCCTTGTCTTTTTGGCCTGTCTGTCTAAACTCACTGCAATGTAAATATTTCTGTTGGGACAGTGTTTTTACTTAACCTGTTGTCTTCATAATTGAATGTGTTGGTGTGAATAAAGCTGTTATGAAAATATTTACACTGTCTAATTCTGAGAGTGGCTGTTTGTTTTCACTGTAAATTATATAAAGAATTTACATAAAGTATGTTACTGTAAAATTCCATTAAATATAATTAGTTGTTCAGCATATCTAATATGAAAACTTACTGTGAACCGATTAACAGGTTGTTGCTGTAACCGTTTAACTGCTAAAATCATAAAGACTAGATTTAAAACACTAGTCTTGTGTGTTTATGATTGTAGGGACTCTCCAAAGGTGTAATGGTTTTCATACTGTACAAATTGTATTTTCTATTGCCCTGGACCATCCCTACACCTAAGCCAGGAAACTTTCTGCATTTGTTCTTTCTCAAAAAAACTCATTCTGTATGACTTTTAAGCTTTTGGACTCATGGAGACCTCAATTTATGTCCTCACTGTGACAGGAGTCCCCGTGAGTCTGTGTGTATTCAGGTTTAAGTCCCCACCAGGATATACACTGCTCAAAAAAATAACCACTTAAACAACAAAATGTAATTTTCCAAGTCAGTCACACTTCAGTGAAATTAAACTGCCCACTTTGTAAGCAACACTGAATTACAATCAATTTCACATGCTGTTGTGCAAATGGAATAGACAACAGATATAAATTATAGGTAGACACTCTCAAAAAAGGAGTGGTTCTGCTGGTGGTGACCACAGACCACTTCTCAGTTCCTATACTTTCTGGCTGATGTTTTGATCACTTCTAAATGCTGGTGGTGTTTTCACTCTAGTGGTAGCATGAGACTGAGTCTACATCCCACACAAGTGGCTCAGGTAGTGCAGCTCATCCAGGATGGCACATAAATGCGAGCTGAGGCAAGACGGTTTGCTGTATCTGTCACTGTAGTGTCCAGAGCATGGAAGTGCTACCAGGAGACAGGCCAGCACATCTGAAGATGTGGAGGAGGCCGTAGGAGGGCAACAACCCAGCAGCAGGACCACCAGAGCCCTGCAAAATGACCTCCAGCAGGCCACAAATGTGCATGTGTCTGCTCAAATGGTCAGAAACGGACTCCATGAGGTTGGTATGAGGGCCCAACGTCCACAGGTGGGGGTTTTGCTTATAGCCTAACTCCGTGCAAGCCAGTGAACACCAAGATTGGCAGATTCGCTGCTTGAGCCCTGTGCTCTTCACAGATGAAAGCAGGTTCACACTGAGCACCTGTGACAGACACGACAGGCATTGTGGAGAATGTTCTGCTGCCTGCAACATCCTCCAGCATGACCGGTTTGGCAGTGGGTCAGTAATGGTGAGGGGTGGCATTTCTTTGGAGGGCCGCACAGCCCTCTCGCCAGAGGTTGCTTGACTGCCATAAGGTACCGAGATCAGACCCCTTGTGAGACCAAATGCAGGTGCGGTTGGCCTTGGGTTCCTCCTAATGCAAGACAATGCTAGACCCTATGTGGCTGGAGTGTGTCAGCAGTTCCTGCAAGACGAAGGCATCAAGGCTATGGACTGGCCCACCCGTTCGCCAGACCTAAATCCAATTGAGCACATCTGGGACATCATGTCTCTCTCCATCCACCAACACCATGTTACAGCACAGACTGTCCAGGAGTTGGCGGATGCTTAAGTCAAGGTCTGGAAGGAGATCCCTCAGGAGACCATCCACCACCTCCTCAGGAGCATGCCCAGGCATTGTAAGGAGGTCATACAGGCACGTGGAAGCCACGCACACTACTGAGCCTCATTTTGACTCGTTTTAAGGACATTACAGTTGTTTTCAGATCAAGGGTATGTTATTTTAGTGTTCCGTTTATGTTTTTTTGTGTATGAACCAAACCCCACACACTTCACCTTGATCATTACAGGTCCATTAGGCACTTTAATGTTAGGCTCTGTGTTGGTTTTGAGTGCAGTTGTGCTCAGAGGTGTGTGGCTATGCAGTGGCAGGGCTAATTGGGTTGACCCATGTTCCTGTGACAGGACTCTGATGGAGAAAGATGTCACCGTGCCCCCCGAGACCTTCCGCAAGCACGTGGATGCCTGTCTTACCCACGTCAACCGTGTGCTCAAGCAGATGAGCCACCTCTTTCTGGTCGAGGATCTGGTGGATTCCCTTAAGGTCAGTGCCAGCAATTAGAAATGCTATGATTCAAAGACTGAGTTCACTAAAATATTTATCTAAAAAAATAATGTATTTATTAATGTAGTTGTTGTTCAAAGCATGCATGACTTTCTCCAGTACAGTACATCCAACTATAAATTCAATATTGTTTATTATGTGTAAAGTGACTACAAAAATTGTTATTTCTTGCCATATCAGCTGTAGGACTTTTATTAAAGCATTGCATTTACTTGAAATTCATTAAAATAATTGTGCTCTCAGGCTTTCTGTTCTTTTAACCCTCATTTCCTTTTGATTTCAGCTGGCAGTGGTTATGTGGCTGCTGACTTATGTTGGAGCGGTCTTCAATGGCATCACTATCCTCATCCTTGGTAGGCCTAATGTTCCACTTTTAAGTATTGCACTTACATTTGAGGGGAGCAAAATTGCTTCACATTTAGTTACAGACTAACAAATGAAAAATGAATCCACATCAACAGAGTTTAAGAACTGATTGTAATAACTGTTTTTTTTTCCAGCTGACATCCTGCTCTTCAGTGTACCGCCCATCTATGAGAAAAACAAGGTTAGATCTTGATATTTCAGTTGCAAACTTTGCGCCGTGCTCCATAAATAATACTACAAAGAATAAATAATAACAATTTCCCAGTTTTAAATAGTTTATTTCATATGCTGCCCAAGCCTACAGTTGACACAAGGGTTTTGTGAAGTATTGTTATAATTTAAATGAACTGCTTTTCAAAATATGTTCAAATAAAAGAAATGTAGTTTTATTCAGTATCAATCTTTTCTTTTTTTTTTTTTTTTATCTTATCGGTGCTTGGTGTTCTTTTTAAAAACGGTGGTACTTTTTTGGGATTCATTTATGAATAGATGAACACAAATCTTTTGTAACATTGTACATGTCTTCACTGTCACTTTCAATCATTTTAATGCAGCCTTGGTAATAGTATTAATCTTACAGAACCCAACCTTTAAACGGTAATGTTACAATTATAATAAAAGGTTGTCCGTGGTAACTAATTTAGCTCTGCCTAATCAAGGCGAGGGATGGGAAACCATGTTGAATTGTATTAGCAATTAACTCTATCGTGTTAACTAGTATTACAGGTTGCTCTTCTTAATCTTGATCTTTAATGACACAAAAGAAAACATGTACAAGAAGTTTTAGATTTTAAAACGCTTATGAAAAGCATCTTATAATGGATGACACATGCTCAAATGCAGTTAGTGTTTGAGAGCAGGCGGCCCACTCAGAGAGAACAGTAATCAGTATGTATGATTATTACACCAGAGGGGTCTTATGTAAGCCCTTACTGAAGACTTGTCATAATCTTTACTTAAAGCATTTGTCAAGTCTTAAATTCTTATATAAGAGTGATTGTTAATCAGTGCCTGATGCAGTTTTTCCCCTCTTCTGACCTTTTCACTAATTAAACGCAGTGTTAATGCACGGCTATAATGATGGATCCATAATGGTGCCACAAAACTCTGAACTGTCTCTTTAATTTCCAAGGCGCAGAGCTCTATGCACTGACCTCAAAACTGCAGCAACCTAGATTTAAATA
Source organism: Enteromius anoplus (assembly GCA_032359395.1). Lineage (NCBI taxonomy): Eukaryota > Metazoa > Chordata > Actinopteri > Cypriniformes > Cyprinidae > Enteromius > Enteromius anoplus. The sequence continues at coordinate 3,773,341 of JAUMHG010000043.1, read as the reverse complement.
TCTTTACAGTGAGAAAATAGCCACAACCCTCTGTTATAGCTTTACTATGATAGTTTTTATCAATATTTTTTATTTTTTTTTGCTTTTATATTGTATCCATTTTATTTCTCATCTTAGTTTTAGTAAGTTCTTGTCATTTTTTTTTCCCGTCAAATTTATTTTTATTATTTTATTACGTCAAGTTAAAGTAAATGAAAAAAGAGCATACTTTTAAGTTTTTAAAAGCATTTAATTTCAGTTTATTTTGTTTAAAGTACCAAAAATGTTTAATGTTAACAGGCAATGCGTTAATCTATGATCCAGGCTATTTTTCAGCAGGAAAATATATTTACATCCACAAAAGTGACCTCAATAAATATTTTGTATAGTCATAGAGTCCGTGCAGGTCCCTAGAAAGTCTTAGATTCAGTTTTGTCATTTAGTTTATTAAAGTGAATATCTAATGTATTTTTAATGGTATTAAAAAGCTTCATTATAATTTAAAGTGGTCTTAAATTTGAAAAACAGAAATCACAATTCAACATAACGTGATGACTAGACTTCAGAAGACTGTGATTTTATATATAATAATAATCACTTTTCGAAGCACAGTGATATTACAATCATTGTTTCCTATGCTCTCTTTGCTCTTTCCACAGACCCAGATTGACCGTTACATTGACATCGCAAGTACTCAAGTCAATACTACAATTGCCAAGTGAGTAGAAAATGTATAGCATGCTATTTATCTATAAAGAACAGAGTCATGGAAATGGCTGCCAATTAGTGAAACCTTAATGCCACATAGTAAGATTGCCACCTAATGGGCGTTTGTCTCATTTATTTTTCACCTTCAGGCTTCAAGAGAAACTCCCAGGAGCCATGAAGCGCTGTAAAGCAGAATGATCCTCCTCTCCGCTCCCTTGTTACCATGTTTACCATCCTTCTATCTTTAGCCGCCTCTCCCTTCACTAAGCCCCTCCCCTCTCCCTCTCTTCCCCTGTTAAACCCCACACCTTAAAACAACCATCTGCACTGAACCAGCTAGTATGTAAAATCTAAACCGCTTCTTGATATTCAATGTTAACTCTGCAGCTTATTAATGAGCGTTAGGAAAAGAAGCTCGGGGCTCCAGGAGCTGGTGTTTTTCAACACAGAAAGTGATGCTATTGGAAGCCCATTTGAAGGCCAGTGCACTGAAGGATTTGTGAACTAGACTGAACCTACGACCTGGTTTTTGAGTGTTGGGTTAGGTGGTGCTGTAGTAATGAATAAAGACAGGTGTTTGACTCAAAAGCAAATGTATGTACTTAAAAAATAAATATAAAAACATTTCACTTAAAAATGCTGACAAAAAATTTTAAAACAAACTAAAGTTAAGTGAACCTTAAGAACTATACTTTCCTTGTCTTTCCTTTGTTCTTTCGAAAAAATGTGTACGTATTGATCTGAAATGCACTGAACGATCAGTCAGGATGCTACCAGCAGTGATAATTTGGTCTAGTTCACTGTCCTCCCTGTTATTGGCGCATTTTTTATTTTGTGTATGTATATATAGTTCGATTACAACAGGCTCTTTGCTGTGAAGTAGTTAGTGTTGCTTTTTATATTTAAAAAACGAAACAAATATACAGCTCTAATATTTGTCTCTTTCGCACCTCTCTCGCACTCAGTCACCTGAGTTGAGTTCACATGTAAATGTTATTGTTATTGTTATTACTCCTCGAATAATAATTATTATATCTCGATTAGGATGGCTGCTTTAAGTCCTCTGTCTGACATTGGCTTCGTAACAATAAATATTAATAACCTTATTATTATAAGCAATATCTTTCTGCTCGATGTGATGTTGGCCCCACACGTGATCGATTTTTGTTGAAACGGGGCCAGTGCCCATCATTAATGTCACTTAGAAAAGTAAGGCTGTTTTTTTGTCAGCATTTCGGGGCATCGTTTACCACCTTGGGCACTGAAGAAGTTTAAATATTTAAAAAGGCTGCAACAAACTATTAATTAAGCTGGATAATTACACTTACTAATCACATGTGGTAACACTGTTTTTTTTTCTTGAAAGTCGAAACCCCACTGTAAACACTGTTGGCTTTTAGGATACAGCTACAAGTTTTATTTCTGAAAGGGAAGGGTGGCAAAGTGAAAAACTACTAGAGTTACGACGTGATACATGGATTATCTGTCATATATCGAGTTACATGCATATTGTTGCTTTTGTTACTGCGTGGTCTGTCAGCTCCTGATGGTTTTATCGCATTTTTCGCTTCACATTCCAGCTGATGCAGTTGGAAGCATGTCCAAATTGGAAAATTAACGTTTTAACACGAACACCTTCCATCATATTTTAAAAGTTTGTTCTGTGGTTAAGACCCCTTTCTAATATACTTTGATTTGCTGTTCATTCATTTTATTTTCTCTCTCTCTCTCTCTCTCAACCTTTTTGTGTCGTATGCATGTTTACACACATGATCAGATTCAGACGGAAGTGTCTTGTCATTGTGTTGCTTTACTAGCATGTTCTACAGTCGAGATCACGTGTGCGGTGTTGCTTTCGAAGAACAGGTCAAGCTCTAATTTGCATTACCACATTGTTTTCTTTGAGTTTAAGGGTAAATTATGACTATATAACACATTTTTTAAGAGATGCAAACCTTTCTGTTTAGGTTCTTTGTCTTATTATCTGCTTTCTTCTTTTCTCTGGTTTAGTATTTTTATTTTCTTTTTACACTTATTCCTCTAGTACATTAGCATGTTTGCCGTTTCTTCTTTCCTGTGTTTCTCTCTGAGAAGGGGTGACGGAAGTCACATTCTTTTTGCTTTTGACTCTTGAAAATTAGATGTGATGACTAACATCTACATTCAGTTTGTTAGTTTTGAGTTAAGTTAATATGTGGGAGCTTTTGGGGGGGAAATATGCAAACAGGAAAACTTGTGGTCCCTGTAATGATGTCAAAGTGAACTTAATAAAAATGCCAAAAGCATTTGTATTGCGTTGCTGTGAGTCTTTTTTAACAAACACTTTTTTTTTTTATTTAGCAAGAGTGCATTAACTAGATCGAAAATCCACAAAAATATTAAGCAGTGCTTTCTAACACCGAGTTTCAGTTAATAATTTAAAGAACTAGGCTTCGACATTAATGGACGTTTTATTGATTATTGTTGTTGCAGTAAATCATACAAGAGAAATTCATTGAAAAGGAATGATTTTTAAATCCAAACTCAAGAAGGGAGTATGTACATGTGATGAATGTTATATGTTACATGTGCACATAATTTTAAAAAGTAACTGTTGAAATGTTGCTGCTAAACATTGTAACCCTGAGAGTTTGAACCCCAAACCTTTTCATCACAAAATGTGTGCCATTTTCCAGGAATCTAAAAAGATCTGTGGGATGTTCCAAACTTTAAAAAGTGCCTCCAAGTTGCATTTGGTTGAGAAAAATGGCATTAAAAGAAGAGGTGAAAACATTGTGCATTCTCATGTGACACCAGTGCTGATGATGCATTTGTTTTTTTAGTTCACTCTGTACAGGATTCTACCGAGAACTGACAACGTTATGACTGTTTGTCATAGACCAGTGCATAATTCCTCCGTGATGAGAAATAAATGACCTATTCCATGCTGCACAGCATATCTTAAATAAATGCAACCAGGACGTTTTAATGATTAGAGCACATGCATGCATTATCTGCCCATTTCATTGCACCTTTTTGATTAAATTCAATATTTAAATGGAACAAGATTCATAAATGCATAAAATCAATGAGGAATAAAACACCCCCTGAGACATGGATCTGACTCAAAAGAAACCGGACTTTGTATAAACAGAAAGTCCAGAATATTTTTATTTTAATATAACTTTTTGGTGAACTGAACGAGTAATATATAACATTAACAATATAAACCATATATTATATTTATGCTTTTT
>JAUMHG010000043.1:3731471-3763519 GCA_032359395.1 Enteromius anoplus | reverse complement strand
ATTATTAATCTTTTGGGCGAACCTTATGACATGTTTGTTAGATTTTATGCGATTCAGATATTTCCCAAAAACACACAGAAGCACAAAGAAATATAAACACAGACCTGTGCACTGCTTGTTAACATCCAGAATCTCCTGTGATTCCGGAGGAACATCTGGCTCAGGACATAACGGCTGGCTATTTTCTCGATTTAAATGACTCTCCCATCCCGACCGGATCACATCTTTATCAGACTCGGTCCACAGCAGCGAGTACGGATGCTTCTGATTGATGTGCCTCTTGATGGTGCTTAACTTCAGGGTTGCCAGTGAACTGCCGCACACCATGCAGATCATCCCCTGTCTCTGTGGGTCGAAATCCATGAGGTACTCGCTGCGCCAGTACTCATGGTAATAGCGCCTGTGGTCTCGGCCAGGTGTGTTCTTTGATGGAGGGGGGTCTTTCGTAGACGGTCCTGGGATTGGAGACAGAAGGAAAGGAGAGTCTGTGCTCTCAGAGACACACCAGTAACTAGTGCCTGGGGAGCATACAGGGGTCACAGGAACATCCTGGCTGTTGTGAGATGTGAGACCATTGGTCATGTCCTCTTGATCTGGGGAGGTCACAAAAACTGATAAAGTGTAATGTAAAATTATTCAATTGTCTTCTGTTACAGGAAACTATAAAATAACGGAGATATGAAATGATGGAGATTATTATTAAGTGGAAATATGCTTTCGTCAGCCCTTTTTGGGGATAAATGTTTTAAATAATCTGTACAAGTATATTCAGAATATCCAATTTGCATGTTAAAAAAAAATATGCATGCATTATTATTACTTAAATAGGACCATTGCTAAAGATTAAAGCTCATTTTCAAAAATATTAACTGAAGGGAAAGTACAAAAGTTAATTAAACATTTTTTCGGTATTGTAAAATGGATTGGAAAATTATTCTGTATTTTGTATATTTTGTGATGCAAATTATTATTTTTATATTTAATTTGCAATACAAATGTTAAAAATGTCATGTAGAACGTTATATGCTAGTGTTTTTTGTCTACAAGATTGTGCACAGATATTGTATATTAAAAAGCTTTTAATTACTACTGTAAATAATAAGTAGTAGTATTTTAATTTTAATATTACTGATAGACATAAGTCATTCTCAAAAGACAACGTTAATAAACTCATCGGACAAATTTATAATTATTTAGTATTTCAGAGTTTATTTTTTACTTTTTCAAATATTAATGACTGGTGATTATTAAGCAAATATTAAAGTCAATTATGCGCATAAATCTACCAAAAATAATCTGTCAGTATAAATGTATGCATTCAAATATTCATTATTATTTTAATTATTTAGTATTAGTCTGTTAAATATTCTAACTAAAGTTAACTTCATAAGAAAAATAAGCATACATTTTTCACATTTTCTATGATATTCGACAATAACAAATTGTTGCTATTATGAATTATACAGCATTCGTGTTGTTTTCACTACAACTGACAATTCAGTCTCAAAATGTTAAAGTATTCAAATAATTTTTTCTATTTAAGAAAAATGTTAACGCAAATCACAATGTAGCACGATTTAAACGGATGTCAAAGTGAACAAGTGGTATTTCTGCAGACCCATTTTTAGCACAACAAGGGGGCGGCGGCATGGTGCAGTATCGCCGTGCTGCCGCTAGGTGGTGACAGCGCATCGCATATACATATGCAGCATGGTTATTTTGCCTTTGTTTATAGTGGAGCCCGAAAGATTAGGGGCCATGCCTCTGCATGCTATTGTTCGTCAAGGATTTCAACGCGTCCAAGAGAGAGCCATCGATTTAGTGGTGAAAGTTAAATGCCTAACACAACATTTACCTGCTGAGAGGTCCCCCAAGTGTCCCCGCTGCGGTGTCGCCTCTTCTTCCTCAGCTTTTATTATTAATGAGCGAGATTCTGTCTGCTCAGCTTTGTGCACCGACTCTTTGGACTCCGCTTCATCCATACCTGTGTTATGTGATTTTAACGTACAGGATTCGCACCTTTTGTACGTAGAGATGTCACAACCGGAGGATTTCGTAGATGCATTCGTCGGGTGGTTGACTAAATATCTGAAACACGCACTCACCCATTACAGTGTGTGCAGTGTCTGTCTCTGCTCTGAAGCCCCACCGCTGTTTGCTTTTTTGCTTTAAGTAAACTTAACTTTACGAGACGATTCAAGTCGCATTTAGATCGAAGTTGGAGTGCAGATCTGTCAAATGGTCGGTGACTTTAAGCGGTCTCCTGTTTGTATTTAGATGTTCTGCTTGTCTTCAGGGTGGAGAGCCGAGCTAGGGGCCCCTGGGGCTCCTTTAGGGGCTCCTGGGTAAATTTAAAGAGACAGTAGCGGCTGTGGTGTAGTGACGGGTGCACCATGGGGCCCATTTTGAAGGTATTATTTTATATTTTACATACGATTGTAACCCCATTTTGTGCATGCCATTTAATTAAGTAGATTTTGTTTTCTTGTGTTGATTTTTTACACTGTAAAATACATTTATTCTACATTATTAGGACATATTATTGATTTCTTAAAAATGAGCGTGTATTTTATTGTAACATTTTGATTTTTAAAATTGTGTTAAATATTCAAAAAAGCATGACAATTAAAAAAGAAAACATTTTTTGCACTTATTTGCATCTGTATTTTTTATTATTATTATTATTTGACACGTATATATTAGATACGTAATGCCTACATAACGCCAAAGTATAATTATCTGTTGTTAAACCCGTTTTTTTTTTTCATGAGTGGCCCATGTTTTTGTGTGTAATTTATGTTCCGGTTATTTTTAAATACTGAAATACAAAACAAAAGAGAGAGAAAGAGAGAAGGAAGGAAGTTATCTGCAACTAATTCATATTGTATTTTTTGTGCAAAACATAATTGTGTTTTAAAGAGGAAGGGACTGCTTTAAGCCCCTATTCGTCCGCGCACATGCTGTTAGTTCCTACATCCTGGTATTTTTTACCGTTGTCATAGTACCGATAGAAAGAAAGGCTTCAACGGGAAGAGACTGCAGTGTCCTGAGACTGAGCTTGAAGAAAGTTAGGTGCATTTACCAGGTAAAACAAACGCATGCTTCGCGCATTTGGTGTTGTCATGAAGCCTTTTACTCTAAAGACACGACAGTCCGCGAGCTGACGAACAGAAACACAGACCGCGGCTCAGGAGGGCAAGACAGGAAAGACAACATTGTCTCTGTCATACAGACAACGACAGCTTCTTCATTAACATCTGTCCAGCGTTTGCTTGGATGCTTTTTCAAATACAAATTTTATATAAATAAACACGCGCAGCCATCAGCATGTGATTGTGAGATTAAATTTAAAGTGACAGCATCGTTTTTTCTCCTCTCTGGGTTCTGTTTGAGTTATCCTTTACTACGCATTTTATTAATATGAGCATATTTGTATTAAATAGTTTTGTAAAAAGCTCCTTTCTTTGGAAATGCATGTCAGTTGTAATGTTATTAAACGAGAAAGGGTAGTTAAATGTTAATTAAATTCGGGAATTGTTTATTTACGATCCTGTTGATGTAAACCTGTATGATTTTCTTTCTTATATGGAATGCACACATGCATGAACGTAGACATCGTGATCAGGGACTATCAATTCCAAAAACAAATGCACCAAAATATTAGTCCCGAAACAAGGAAAGATGCATAAAGGAAAGAAAAAACACTCAATGGTATTTACATTATTCACATTTGCATATGTTTTTGTACAGAGCGACTTGCAAATGAGCAATACTACAGTATGAAGAATAACATAAAAATCCTGCAATACAAAATCCCAAAAGTTGGTTTAAAAAGCATAGTCTAGTATGGAGATCAGGTTGGAAGTAACTTGCTAATGGTTGCAGACAAAGTGTGAGTTGTCTTCAGCTATTTCTTGAGGATTGATAAACAATTTGTGACAAAAACTATTGAAAACAGTTGTTCGTACTTGCTCTGAAGCATTGGTTTAAATTGAATTGTTTTAATGCCAATGCTTGCATGGCAGTGCTATGTTCCTATAAATTCATATTAGCATTGCAGACTCAGCATGTGGGACACATTCCCCTGGGTCCCCAGACTTCCCCTTACCCCAGATGGATAGAGGACATCATTCTCTTATTTCTTGTCTACATGTACTACATAAGGGTGCACTTGTCATTGTGTACTGCATATATTATTCTTATGATACATTGCTTGCACTGTTCCTTATTTGTAGGTCACTTTAGATAAAAGGGTCTGCTAAGTGACTAAATGTGCATGTCCTGAAACCCAATATGTACTTGAGGTTCCTTCTTCTGAATCCCAGCCAGGACTTTGGAGAAATACAGGGGCCCTGGACTTCTGCCGTTGCTTTATGATCACGTATGAATCACAATTGACTATTTTATCACAACATCCATCAAAGTGTTCTCTAGGGCCCTGTCCTGAAGCATAGGGGTCCTTATACATCCACTATTTTAACTAGTTTAAATTGAGCATTATTTGTGTATTTTAGGCTTTATGTAAGATTTTACTGTTGCTGAAGTGTGGCATTAAGGTTATAGGTTTGTGTTAAAGTACGTAAGTTGACATTGTCTCTCATTATTCATCAGATCCATTATTTATTATGCATTTTTGTTTTCCCCTAAAGGTCAACTGCTCTTGGTTTTTTAAGAAAAATGGACCATTTGAATCAAGCACTGCATGCAAAATCCACCTGAACAGAAATACCTTGAGACTGCTTCACATAAACTTAAAGATGTGACCCCACAGATGTCCTGTTTAGAGCAGGCTTTGCCATGCCTAAGAAGATTTACTCCAGGAGCATTAGACATTAGTGTAATGATGGTGTAACCAAACAGCAGCCATGTCCAGCAAGACTTCCTCTAAACGTCGTTATCAACCAGCAGCAGAGTTTGATGATGCCACTATCGCCCGCAAAAGGGAATATTGGAGGAGCAAGAAAAGAGAGCAGAGGGCGAGAAAGTCGTCTACCAAAAAGAAGATTGGAAATGAAAATCTGGGGACGTGTTTGTCTGTTGTTAGTGAAGCCAGCAATGATCCCTCTCTACATAATCATGATGTTTCATTCAAACGGGAAGAAAACTCCTTCAGCTCAGGTCTATCAGTATCTGAGAGTAACATTAACATGGTGCCATGCCAAAAAGCGAGATGGTTTGAAAGGACCAAGCTCAACCATGCCTTTCCCCAGTACCCAGAAAGAAGCACAAATACAGATACAGAGTCATCAAAAACAAATGCTTTAACGGTTGAATCTCTCTGCCCTACAATCCATTTGGTGCCTACAACATGCATCGAGTTGCATTCAAACAATAATCATTGTCAAAGATCTACATTGGGAATGTCATCCCTAAATGGCAAGCAATTGACAACATCTCTGCAAAGCCATGTACCTATGATTTTACCAGTGCACAGAAACCAAAATAAGCCTCAGAACTCACTTAGACCCTTGACCTCTGCAGAATGTAAGGTTCATGGAAACCAGAGATATGTGACTAAGAGAAAAACATGTGCCTTTGCTTCTAAGCACAACATGGGTGCAGCTATGACTGAAGAAGAGATGGTTGCTAAGCGTAGGGAGAACTGGCGTATCAAAAAGCGGGAACAGAGAGCAAAGCGGGCTGCAAAGCTAGCCCGTGACCGAGAAGGGAGTCTCGGTCAAGGCCAACTTTTATCTGTTGGTATCATGCATGCTTCATCTCCTACTAACAACAAGGCCTTGAGAGGAATCAGCCTTAACTCAAATCTTGTACCCCTCAATCAACAGTCACTGGGAGCAAAATTTAACGGTTCTCAGACAACACAACTACATGTTCAAAATACTAAACCAAACCATGCATCCTTAACCCCTGCTATTTTGCAGTCATCCTCAAGTAAATCCAAATCAAAAGTACAGAAATTTGCACACACTCAAAAGAGACGTTGCCAAAACCAGTTGAGGAAATCCATCTTTGGTTCTTTCAAAGTTGAGTCTTCAGAGGATCGCCATGCTAGGCAGAAAGAGTACTGGAGAATTAAGAAGCGTGAGCAGAGAGCAAGACTGTCTATGGCGTTAAAAGCACGAGTAAAGGAAAGAGACACACAAAAGCATAATGTGAGACACTCTTACAGCAATTTCAGTCAGGCGTGTGGAGTTCAAAAGAGTAAAGCAAGTGCAATTGCAGTTTCCTCGGATGCCATTGGTGGTTTTATCAAAGAAGATGGCACAGTGACAGTCTCCATTTCGAAGACATCTCCTGAGGCTTCCCTACCTGCAAGTCAAGTCACTTCCAGTGTGAAATGTATTGGAAAGGTAAAACTCCAGGTTGAAGTAAATTCTCACCTGAATCCACCAGTCACCAAGCTATATTCCTCTCCGTGCAACAGTTCCAGTAACTGTACTCACGTTTACCAAAACTCTCTAGTAAAGTCAAGGTTAACCAGAGGAGCAGTTATGGGCAGTATGACAGTAACCATCCTTTCTGAAACCCCAACAGAAGAAGAAAGGGTTGCCCGTTTGAGGGAGTACTGGAGAATAAAGAAACGAGAGCAAAGGGCTAGTCAAGCTGCCCGACTTGGGAATGGTCTGCTTAGGTCGAAGGTTTTAGTCTTAAAGCAGAGAGAGAAAAACAAGAAGTCAAACCAAAGGCAGAGTATTTCTTCATCTACCACAACAGTTTGTCACTCTTCAACCAGTGCCCCAGCACCTATAAAAGAAGAGCACATCTATCCCACTATACAAGCAGTGTTTTCCATCCCAGAAATTACTCCCTGCATCAGCGTTAAAGATAGCAAACCTTCACCCTGTGGATCCCTAGTATCACACATTGAGCTTCCTACAGCTGTGGACCATCACGCCACGACTCTTCAGGCTGTTGCTTCCATGAAAAGGCTCCTGGAGGAAACGCTTTACACACCAGAAGAAAATAATTCCAACGAAATGCATGTTAAGTGTGAAAATGAGCCTCTTCCGTTGACTAAAGATGACCTTTTAACATTTGAAGATGCAAAGCCAAGTCTTACCTTACAACAAAACCTCTTATTACAGTGTGACCTCTCAAAAGACACAAGCCTTAAAGATATCAAATTGAGTCCTCGGGCATCAACTTTTGACAACACCAGTCATTCTAAGACTCATAACGTCTGTCAAGAGTCTACAGATGAAAGTCATGCCATTTCTCCAGTGGCACTACAACCTCAGACGTTCAGCGATGATGGAGCGGATCCCAAGCAGATGTGCCCTTCACAAGCTTCACAAGAGCAGCAGCTTGGTGAAAGTGATGAGCTTCAACGAAAGAGAGAGTATTGGCGGTTAAAGAAGAGACAACAGCGGGCTAGAAAAGCCAACAAAGATGCAAACAAACATGCAGTTCTTCGGAATCTGACACAGGTGAGTTGCATTGATATTTGAATGTCATGGGAAGCAGGTAATAATGATGCAAATTATTAAATTAAAAAAATATTATTATTATCGCCATTTGAACTATTGCGTTTCTCAGATTCCCCAGAAGAAAACACAAAGCACAACTCTCATGCAATCCATGAACACTTCCACATGCAGACAGATCACCATTCAGAAACAAACAAGCAGGTGCACCAAGCATTCAGATCCACAGCCTACAGATAAATCAAGATCTGATAGAAGCCAAATAGCGGCAATGCCAAATCCACAAGAAGACTCAGAGGAGGTCATATGTAGAAGACGCATGCAGTGGAGGATCAAGAAACAGGAGCAGAGAGCTAGAAAGGCAGCACGTGAGAGAAAAATACGCCAGATGATGGTACCTTCACAAGGCCAAGATTCAAAGGTAATAATTTTTTAGATCTTATAGGTTTATTTGTTTATTATGTGCAGTGCCACATAATAGGTTTGGGGTCAGTAAGATTTTCAAAGGCCCCAAATAAAAGCACAATTGTTCCAAATCACTGCCAGCAGTAACATCCCCCTCATTTGCAGGTTGTTCTAAAACAGAGCAAAGTGCAGCACCGCTGTGAGTTTGAGTGGGACTGCGATACCCACGCAGCGCAACCCACTGTTCACACTGTTGTTTACTCCAGTGACAGATCTGTTGAACCAATTTGTGGTTTGCACAGTGCTGTGCAAACTGATCTGATCAGTAGATCATTCATCTAAATTGATTACCATTTACTCATCCCTGTGTTGCTTGAAACCTTTCTTCTTCTACAGAACACAAAATATTAAAATGCCGGATGTTTCAACTGTTTTTGAGACAAAACCGACCATTTGAGCATTTTTCAAACTCTTATGTGTTCCACAGAAGAGAGAAAGTCAGGTTTGGAATTACATGAAGGGCAGTCTATGCTGAGAATCAAACATCACAGTATACCAAAACCCTGTAATAATAACACTTCATGCTTTATGTCCCCTGGGCGCCCCAGCTATATCTCAGCTGCAGAAATTCACAAATGGGGGTAGGTTCTTTAGAATTGGAGCAGTGTTCACAGGGCCCCATGTGGGGCCCCAGCCATACCTCAGCACTAGAATATCATAGAAACATTTTGGAGGCCTCTTTTGACTCGTGGCAGTGTACAGAGGCCCTGTGTGGGGCCCCCGTGCCTCCAGGCATATCTGTGCACAAGCATGCTGTAGAAACATGCAAAACATCAGGAAAAAAAATTTGGACAATGTGATGGAGAATGTTTTGTAATTGATTATGAGTCAAATAATGAAAAATACATTTCTGAAACAAGTATGTGAAAGATATGAAAGTTTATTTAAGCATTTAGGATCACAAGCCTTCTGCATTTAGATTACTTAGACTTTGGATGAAGAGTTTTTTAATACCAATTAACTGAATATTTTCATTGTTCCTTTGTCCAGTTTTTAAAATGATTGAACCCCTTCGGAATGGATTAAACGGCATGATTATTTTAGATTAAAAATGGCATGGCTGAATTTGGTTTGCCCCGTTAAGTACCACTTTCTCAGATTGTTTGAGAAATAACGTCATCTACCCAGCCTCAAGTCACTCATAGCGTGAACGAATTATATATTTGTCCTTTGGTCAAATTAGCTACAGCCCTAATTATTTGTTGTTTCTATTTGCTGACTACATTATACTTACTTTTTTCTTTAATCTTCCTAGAGTCAGAACTCCACCAGTATCTGCTCAGCAGTAGTTCAGAGGCAAGTAAAATCTTTAATATTTAATAATACTGCATTTATTTGATTCCGTAATATTGTATATTATTACAGTTTAAAATAACAATTTTCTATTTTAATCTAGTTTTTAAATGTCATTAATGCCTGTGATAGCAAAGCTTTACTGTCACATGATCCTACAGAAACCATACTAATATGCTGAAAAGGCATTAATGTTGGCTGTTTTTCCCGAACAGTGTAACATCAGAAGACCAACTTGGCTACTTCGCTGAACCATTTCAACCTGCACTCAAAGGTTATTTTTAATGGATTTTCTAATACACAATTTACCAAACAGTTTAAATTGGTTTACTGACATTACCACCATTTTCTGTTTAAAGAGGAGTCAAGCTTTGCAACAAATGATTCAACGGAGGAACCTTTATCACAGGCAGAGTGGAGAAATGTCTACCTCATGGACTTTGATCCTGTCAACCCTTTGTTGGTGTGCATGGTTTGTGGAGAGCAGCAGTACTCTGTGAGTGTGGAAGGGGTGAAGGCTCATATTGAGGAAGCACATCCTGATACACTATCACTGGGAGACCTTGAACGTCAAGGCATTCTTGATGCCTGGGATAAACAGGTGGCTGTCCGAGAGCACTTTATCACCCACCAGCTTCAACAGCGATGCAGAGCTTCCAGAGGTAACGGAGAAATCTGCATTCAGTCTGGCTTTGAAAATACAAAATTCCTGCAAAAATGTATTTTCTAAATTCTTTTTCAGAACAGAATTATACCTGCCCGGTCAAAATTGAAGCTGAGGTGAAGGCCGAAGACTTTAAGTGAACTTATTGGTGACAGACCAGACCAGACCCGGCTTGTTCCGAAGGCCATCTAGTGGACGTGGTCTCGCTGACATTCAATAAATCTGAACTTTCTTTTTTTTCCTCATGTCTTAATGATTTAAGATTGTTTTCTTACATTTTCTTTGTAAGTTCCATCAGTCATGTAAGAGTACTGAGCCTCATTAATCCTGTTAACTAGTTCAACTATTTAACCTTCTAAATGATCTGAGAGTTTGGTGTTAATGTTTGGTTATTCAGACCACGTTTGGGAAAAAAAAAAGAAAAAAGGTTGAGAATCAAAAATTATATATAGTTTAGCAAACATAGTTTGTAAGTCTTTACAGTGTGCACCTAAGAGAAGTAAATCCCCTTATTTCTTCTTCAGTCCACTTCTGTTTTAGATAAAACCTTTTACAAAAATAAAAACTTTTGCACTCTTCGTTTGCTGGTCTGTAATTTAAAATGTCAATTCCCTTAACATGCAATTTAGCATTATAAGCTTATTTTTTATGACAAATATGTTTTTTATATGTCTACCTATGCTTTCTGATGGCTCATTCACACCAAGCACGATAGCTATATTAGCATCCACATCGGCGAACGATATCGTCTGTTTACTATAAGCTCAAGTGCGCCTGCCTTTTTAAGATCTCAAGCGCGTGATAGCATTATTGATTCTGATTGGTTGTCAATGTTTCTATCGTTCATCAGCGTTCAAAAAATGATTCTCAGCGCTATTGTTTCTCTTTTCTTTATCGCGTGGACGCCGCTGTTCTTTAATAATGAGAGCGATTTTTAGAACTATATCGTTATCGTGCTTGGTGTAAACGGCAGAGGTGGACGAAGTACACAAATTGAGTACTTGAGTAAAAGTACAGATACATACAGTAAAAGTACATACACTACCGTTCAAAAGTTTTAGAACAGTAAGATATTTAATGGTTTTTAAAGATGTTTCTTCTGCTCATCAAGGCTGCATTTATGAGATTAAAAATCCAGAAAAAACTGTAATAATGTGAAATATTAGTTCCATTTAAAATAACTGTTTTCTGTGTGAATATATTTTAAAATGTAATTTATTTGTAGGATACAAAGCATCATTACTCCAGTCTTCGGTGTCACATGATCCTTTCAGAAATCATTCTAATATGCTGATTTATTACTAGAATTATCAATGCAGTAAAAAACAACATAATTTTTTTACCTAACATAGAAAATTTCTAAAATGTAAATCTATGCTGTGACTTTTTTTGTTCATTTAATAGATCCTTGATTAATAAAAGTATTCATTTCTTTCAAAGAAGAAAGAATAAAAATGTACTGATCCCAAACTTTTGAACAGTAGTGAAACAGTAAACTACTGTAGATAAACAATATAAAACCAGACTTAGGGCTAAATGCGTAGCATTTTAATAAAACTGTTAACGTTACAGCAGCAGGGAATATGAACATTTTTTTCACCTGGAGACATTGATGTTGATCTCGTCTGCATTCATTTCAGTGGACTTAAATAGATCACCCTTTACAGCAGTGTAACAAACTGATAATATTATTATTATTATTATTATTTTATCTATCATGATTGCTGTAAACAGACTTTTAGAATGGTGAAACTAAAATTGTGCTGAACCACCTTTCAACTAAAAACAATTATATTAGCAAATGCCCACAGAATCTAAACATTGGAGAAATGTATGTTTTATGTGACACTGCCAAATCAGTTTATGCCCTATTTACACTTTATAGAGCAACTCTGCATAATTTAGACAGATCTCAACTCAAAAATAGTGTGTAATAGACAAGACATAAATCAGTATCAGGTCGCTACATTAAATATAAGTTTCATCATATAAGATGTCACTGTTTCACTCTTTGTGATTGTAGTGGCTCCTCCTCGATAATTTGTTCAGCGTCAGCCTCCTGCGCGGGGGTTTGCAGTTCTCTGTGTCCAGAATCCAGACGAAACACTGTGGGGATCTGGCCTAATATGGGACAGGTCTCCTGTAGACCAGAAATCCACTGAGACAGGGTAGCCTGGTCTCCCTGACCAGACATACACATGGCGTAAACCGGCCCCTCTTCCACTGCAGGATCAAATGAACGGACATCATTGTATGTGTCTGGTGACCGTTTATTCAAACCATGTTGACAAAGCAGTACGAGTCTCACCATCATCCACACTGAAACTGAAATCATCACCCATGTCTCTTTCCAGATCGAGCTCCACTCGCTGAGGGTAGAAGAGACTCTGCTCTGGACCAGTCATCTCGGAGTCAAACTCTTCCTCAACCTACAAGAATAGAAGATGCTAATACATAATCTGGATTCTTTAAGAATGAAGTATTCATTTATTTATTAGGTTTTGTTGTATTCTTTGAAGTATAATTAAGTATATTGGGATTTTTTGTTTTATTGAAAGAAGTCTTATCTTCAATAAGGCTGTATTTATCTTAATAAAACTATAGTAAAACAGTAACATTATAATGTAATTTATTCCTATCAGGGCGAAGCTGGCTTTTCAGCTGCTATTACTCTGGTTTCCAGTGTCACATGATCCTTCAGAAATCACTCTGATTGACTTAAATACCATAATTAGCCCAGTTACTAAATTCCACCATTAGCCCAGTTACTGTACCTTTTCCTCAGGTGGAATAAGGTCTGCCCTGAGTAGGTAATAATGAACACAGGTCTTTCTGAGCCATAGAGGAAACGGGCCTTCCACAAACACAGGCCTGTGGGGATTGTGTTTGGCCAGAAGGGAGCGCTGGTCTGGGCTTTGAATACCTGATAAGATAAAACATACAATGAGTTTTGTTTTATGTGCTCTTTCTTCTCACCAAACAGTGTTAAAGAAGAAGAAGAAAAACTTACTACAAAAATACTACACAAGTGAGATAGTACTTCTACAGAACACCAAACTGCTTACAAACTTAGTTGTGAGTTCTTGTTTTGTGAGGTGCAGATGAGATAAACATAACATACATTTAACCCAGAATATTATTAAATTTAATTATCAGTAATGGTAAAAGCTACATACCTACAATATGGGGACGAATAACTTCTTCACCAGTCTCTGTCATGTCTGTTGACGGATACTGCAATGTGTAGAACAAAGCACATTTATCAGACCGAAATGCACATGTCCATTTATATTTATACAAATAAATGTGCACAATAGATAAATTGCAGGATAGCTAGCTAGAAACATAGATAGACTTTCTTTCGACTTTTAAAAAAAATGGATGTTTAACTTATTATTAAATTATTGTTTTATTATTAAATTGTAGTTTGTTTTTTTTTAATCATGGAAAAATTATACATTTTCCACAAAACAAAAATTAATAAATTAAGCACGATCAGTAAGAATGATTTCTTAAGTATCATGTGACACTGAAAATAAAAGTTATGGATGATGAAAAATCAGCTTTGCATTACAAGTAATGCAAAAAAAAAAAAAAAAAGTTTAATTCATTAAAAAAAATACATTTTAAAATATATTAAAATAGAAAACGGTTCTAGTATATTGTAGTAATATTTCTAAATTGTAGTAATTTTTTTTTTTTTTTTTAATAAATGCAGCTTTGGGCCTGAGTATAAAAGACTTCTTTCAAAAACCTTTTAAAAAAATCTTACTAACCCCAATCTTTTGAACAGTATAATGCTGCTTTAAACTGTAGATTCAGTAGTCACCTGATAGATTGTTATTTTAGCATCCAGGTTATCTGCAATCCGGGCAAGACTGAATTGCGCGAGCTCTACTGGGTCACTGGGGAGAACATGTGGGATGGGGAAGGGGTTTGCATTCTTGAATCTGGGAAACCAGTACATGATACGCTGGAACTTCCTCATAGGATGACTCTTTTCCCCAAATATCTGAGCCAGTAAAACCTTGGTCTCTACATTCGGCATGATACCTGGAAAAATTAAGAAAACAAATTAAAATTAAAGCAATGCGTCCGTATTTCTTTCTCTCCTACAAGAACGCAAACACACACCATAGACCTCCATCTGCTCCAGCAGCTGTACTCCACACTCTTGCTGCCGTGGGTAGTGGTTGAACATCCTCTGAATGAAGTTCCGTGGCACAAACACCTCTTTTGGAAACACATCTAGAAGTTTGTTGTAAACAGTGAGGTCTCGTTCTACTCCAAATTCTGGCATCTTCTTCAGGGCAGCATAAATAAACTCCACGTGGCCTCTTCGTCGAATGTCCTTCTTGTTGAAAACATCCACTACCCTGTTAAAATCAGCCTTGGTCTTTGAGTCTCTACCAGCTCGCTCAAATAAATCGTCATGTGTGACTAAACTTTTGTCTTTATTAAGCGTCTTATCTTCTGTATTTTCAAGCTGGGTCTGGCTTGGACGACTCGTGGGGCATATTGCACTGCAGTGGAATGGCCTCAGAAGCTTAGGAAAATTGGACAGAAAAACACAGGGCATTATTACAGGCACTGACAGTCTATGAAGCGGCATTATTCAGAGGTTAGCATGTACCTGGCCAAAGCTGTGCTGTGATCCAGAGGTTTTAAGATGTGCTCCAGCAGGTAGGACCACACGCTGTACAGGTGTCCCCAAAAAACGTGCAACGCACCCAATACACTGGATCCGCAACAGATGACGAGGGGCATTCATGATTATGACATCACAAACCACAGCAGATGAATTACAAATGTGCTGAAACCAGCCTGGAAAGAATACAAGGGACAATAACAGAGGGTGTGGATATTATTTTTTTATGTCATTTATGCAATGAATATCTATCTATCTATCATAGAGTAATTATTAAAATATAATGTAATAAGAAACTTCAGAGTAATTATATTGATACGTTAATCACTTCACTGTGACATTCATTACTGCAGAAATTTGACTATGCTATACAATAAAAATACTCACATGCTTAAGATAAATAAGAAATAATAATTAGTCAAGACTCACGATCACGCAGTCTACTTATATCTCATTCCGCTGTCAAGTCTCCTTCAAACATGCACCGGTTTGTTTCCTGGTGCATCCTTTTTCAACTTCCCCCTAGAAACGCTACGAAGAAGGTTAAGCTCACGTTGGTTCCGGAATGGGTGTGTTATTCACGACATCAGCGCTAGATGGCAGAGAGGTATAAGAGGAAAATGACAGCTGTAGCTGTCAAAGTTCAGTTTTTACTTTATCTTTATCCGGGGTTTCGGAGGGGGAATACATACAGGAGCAGCGTAGCGCGACTTATTTCAGTTTCGCTTCGTGCAGTTAGAAATCGCACGCTCTCACTCAGCTTTAAGTTGCATGGACGCGGTTCCTGGAGTAAATCCAGCCCGTAAATTCTTGCACTTGCCTCACGCGATAGAGAGAGACTGTGCTCATTTCCTGGATTCGTGATTTTACAGTTACAGCAAGTTCTGCTATCCTCAGTGGCTCCTCCACGCGCGTCCCGCCAGCTCTCGGCAATGCTGTTGACAGCATATATGGAGATACGTATTGCGTTTGTGCCAATGGGATATACTAGTATGAAACAATATTTGAGAGATCTGTAAGAAGTGTTTGACTCAGACATGGACGGATCTACGAATAGTCTCGGTAAGTTAATAAATACGATTGGTCTTGTCACTTACCACGTTTATGTCTATGTAATATAGGTATACACTATAAACTAATGAGGTTTATTGTTGTAAAACTAACTAACTAGTTGTAGCAAAACTTTTTGGCAACAACATTTTGAGTGTACATTTGTAATTGTGCCAGTGAAACCATTACGTTATCAATGTGTAACGTTAGTTTAGTTTACTGTCAAAATACTTATTTATCTAAGTATTTCTGTCAAAATACCTGTTTATTATGAAATATTTTGAAGTGTGTGACAACTTCAGAGTGTAACAGACAGTTACCGACACTATCAGACTTCCCTAGCCAAACAAATATTATAGTAACAAAGTTTCTTGCAACATGTAGCTAACGTTACTATAGTTATTGTTGCTGTATTAAAACTGGCAAGTTAAGATTATTTGACGACGAGACAGCATTTTAAACAAGCCTGAACTGGTCTTAGCTGGTCTCCTGGCCTGGTCAGACAAACTGGTTGTTGGGAAGTCTAAATAGTTGAAATGTGCACAAAACTCCTCTAAAACCGGACTGCTGGCTTGCCCGGGCTGAGAGAACAATACACTATGCTAGGCTTAAGAGAGAGCACTGACATTAAAAAGGAATGAAATGTACAATTAATAAGTTGATTAAACTGACAAATGATTTCAAAGTAGCAGTCAAAACTGCTTTTGTGTATTCAATGTTTGTTAACCTGCTAGATATCTGGAAAAGCTGTTGTAATTTTACCCTCAAAAGATTGTTTGTTATCTTGAGGAGATATCACATTAATTAAAGACACACAGTATATATATATATATATACATATATATATATATCTTGAAAATATGTATATACATTTATATTCTTACATATTATATTCTTGTATTTGAATAAACATAATATATCAACATAACATAAATTCTCTTGCATGTGTTTGTATTTATATATACATAATCAATATGCACATTACACATACATTTATTATGTAAAGATAAGTAAAAAAAAAGCTTTTATTTTGGATGTGATTAATCACGAGCACTAGTATGTTGTTTGCACGTTTAAGTTCTGTTGTCATGCAGACCTCAATGACATGCCCACAACTACAACAACAACAGCCACAGTTCCATTGCGTACAAAACAAAAAAGATCCAAGCAATCCAAGTCTCACTTCCTCTGTTGGCCTTCATAGTTAACTCACACTGTCTTTTCCCTACTGCCTTTCTGACACCATATGGCAAGCCATTTTAACACCTAATAGTATTTATTAAAAAATAAATTAAAATAAATTAAAGGAAAAATATTTTTTGTTTACTAGCCTGTTATATACCCTGATATTTGCTAGTAGCATTTCATCCTTACTAGTCACAGATTTGCTTTTCAGTTCATATGTATCATTTAAATATCATTTAATTAAGCACTTTACTCGTAAAATTAAAACTGCTACAATTGAATTTCATTTAATGGACAAACAAAGATAGGTTTATAGGTATTTAGAGGTATACATGTTTATGTCGCAGTCATTACTGCTTGGATAATTAAAACCAATATAAATCAGAATCTGATGGTTTTTGTTCCAAACACACAATCAGCTTTTAAATGTATTTTGCCTCATTCCTGAACCACTCACTAACTGTATTATAATAATTTCCCAAAATGTAATCTGTGGGGAAATATCACACAGGATAGAGACGCTTAAAATGGACAAAAAGAGAGAAAATACTGTAGCGAGCAGCGCAAGATCACCGTTCACAGTGCACCAAATATAGGAAGAAAAATCGAAATATTGAATTAGTGGCAGGGGGTTAATATGAATGAATCTTTGAAAGGAAATGTCTTCAGAAAAGTTAACATGGGGTTTTCTTTTTCTTACCTCTGTGTTCATAGGCGCTGTACAGAACAGCTTTGTTTACAGCGCTTAAAACAGGAAGCGTTATATATTGACAATGTTCCACAAACGCCATCTGCTGTCAGAGAGTCAACTTGCATGTTCTTTCAGTCCATTTGCTGTTTTTCTTTTGCACACTTGCTTTAGGTAGCATAATACATCTCGTATCATGATATAATATTTATATCATCTGGACAATGGAAAATATTGCGATGTGAATTCTAGGTCATATTGCCTAACCCAAATTACTAGTATTTTTAGCATAATTATCAGTTGCATAATTCTAGATAATTTTAATAATCAGAGGTGGGACAAAGTCATTGCTTGGCTAGTCACAAGTAAGTCTTAATTCGTTTTTGGTCCGACTTTATATTAAGTGTCCCTAATACCTGTGTACTTCCATAGTAACTAGATGTGAATGTAGTACGTAACCACAGTGTAAGCACACAGCTGTAATATTTCTGTAACTTCACACATGTTACAACTCTCAGAATGGTGTGTGTAAGTACAAATGTGTAACAGGACATTGGTAACAACACTTTTTGATAAATAAAGTGCTACACTTTTTATTAAAATAGACAACTGGCATGGATTTAGCATGCAATTACTCTGATGTCACACAGCATCGGGCAGAAAATTAGGCTTTACACATAAATTGTGGTTGGTGTCCAGAATGTTACACTTTACATTAAGTGGGCAGTTCCTGAGGAGTTACAATGTAAATACTTTATACTTTACACTAGGGCTGCACGATTTGGGAAAAATGTGCGATTATTAAGATCAAAATTGCGATTTGCGATCACGATAAGATATGTAAGTGGTTTGACTCAACTTGCTTATTATTAAGGAAAATGGACACACAGATTACTTATAATGCTGAAATCTGTATTTCTCAACTGAGACACAGTATACAGTGCGATCTAGCAACAACTAATTAAAACTAAATTGTACAAAATTAAACAACAGTAACACCTTTTCATTACTGAATTAAATTACATTAAATTAACATTAAAATAAAATAAAAAAAGTCAAAAGTACAGATGGATAAAACAAATACCCATTTTTATATTTGTACATGTTGTCCCAAAACATTTTAGCAGGATGTAACATATACTTAGTATATTTTTTTGGTATCTCTTGTCCAGTGTGTCAATCATTTTCTCAAATCCCTCTTTGTTAAAAGTGCGTTCACACCTGAGGTGACTTAGTTGGACGCTTGAACATGTTTACGCCAGTTTCACACTGCACGCGTCAGTGTGGCGCCCGTGTTAATAGATAAGAGCACACAGGGACGGTGCAGAAGTACGTAGCAGGTGCAGAAAAATGACATAAATAAAAGCACATGGCACACAGTGTTCGGAGAAGAACGCTGGACAGAAATATGCGTGTCTATAGCTGGCTGCAGTACAAGCTGCCAGTATGGGACACAATTGGCGCGTGCTGCTCCTACTCTGCGTACACGCTGCTTAGTCGTGCAGTAAAATCAGCATGTTTAACGCGCCTCTTGATTCGCGCAAATAGCGTTGCAGGATGTCTAATTGCGTCTTTGCATTGACTTAACATGTAAATCACTCGTGCTTAACGCTTCATCTGCGTCTGGTGTGAACGCAAGAATGAATGTCTTGTTATGTCCACGAGTGCATTTGTTTATGTAATATAAACGCAACATTTGCTGTAATGTAATCGCACAGGCTGACATCGCGATTGCGATGTACTTGGATGAAGAGAGGATCAAAAATATAGTAAACAGTTTGACTTTACTTAAACTCCTGTATACTACGGAGCCCCTTAAGGGACATTGTGGAGCAAAAAAATCGGGGGTGGGTAAAAAAAAATCAAGGTGGAATTTTTTTTTCAAATCTTTTGCGTTGTCTAGCATAACCAATTGAGCTCAGATAAACACTTTCTGTTTACTTTAAGCTTCCAGTGTATTAGACAGCTCCGTAATGGAGCAGTTCTACATCATTAGAGGCGGTGATGCAGCAACCGCGTTTGACAGCTGATGCTTCCATATGCGCGTTATGATCGCTTTTGCTTTCAGTCGCTGCAGCACCGCCTCTAATGATGTAGAACTGCTTGTCGTCACGTTGGATGCAGTCGAATCTAAAGAATCTACGGTACTTTGATTGGATGTCGTGCGGAATGCGCGCATGCTCTCTGTCACACATACACGCAGAGAGATAGAGCGCTCCGTGTCAACATACTTTTTATCTTTGGGCTTTTTATGGGAAGTAGCAAGTCTTTACAAGTCAATAGGCGCAAGTCCAAGTGAAAGTCACGGGTTATTTGTGTTAAAGTCCAAGTTGGGTTGCAAGTCTTTTTATATTTTGAGTCTAAAGTCATTAAATTCATGACTCGAGTCTAAGTCACATGACTCGAGTCCACACCTCTGCTTTTAATGAGTAAATGTATAAACTGCTTGCCATAGTGTATTTGGTGTCTAGACAGCTTTGTTGGTTATAATGGGAGTTGTAGTTTGTGACATTGCTTACAGTGTAGGTTTTCCATGTTGAATGCTTGTCTGTAGCAGTGACACCGCATGTGCTTTTGTTTTGTTTACTGTTTGGTAACATGCTGGGCCTGTGGAGAGCAGTAAATGTCATGCAGGAAGCCCTCTGGCATCACTACTTTACCACAGATGCTTAATTTCTCCCAGCTTGTCTTTTTGTGATGGGCTCTCTGTCCGTCTGTCTCAAGTGCCTAAAAGTCTGCATCATGTCCCAAGAGATAACTGCCAGAGATATCAGAAAACTGGTGCAACTGCAGTGATTGGCAAGATGACATGGTGTCGACACCAGAGATTTTGGTTTAACCTTGTATCGAAAAATGTGTGTTGTTGTGGAAGCGGTTTGTCAACGTATAGATTTGGAATCAGTATATTTAAGAACTGGTTTAGATTTACACAGAAATCAGCTTGAAATAAAACTACTTCCTTGTGCTTCCTGAAATGTGATTCATATATTTTAAATACTTTTGCACCGGCTTGTAATTCATGAGACTTACTTCATGACATTACTTTGACCTTAATAGTATCTTGAAACTCCTACATACGCTAAATAGGTTGTGGTTGTCATAAATTTCGTGTAAATTTTACAAGAAATTCCAATTAACACGCTGTATTAAAGCCGAAACTCTAAAGTAAAATGGAATTGGCGTTTCTTGTAATATGCGCTCCAGTAGTTTTGTTTCTTTTTTTACAATGTAGGTTATGAATTTCTCATTAATCTTTCTCGTCTGTTTAGTGCTTAAGTTTCTGCTATGCTTTGAGATTCATAACTCAATTGACTGCATAACAGTAACAGATCAGAATTGGCCTGGACGAAAAATTTCATATGGAAAATTTGGATCGACTAGCTAGAGTCGAATCAAATAAACATAACTGATGAATTTGTTTGGAGAAATGCAAGAAAGCATCTCAGTTAATTAATATTTCTTTCTTCTACATATAAACTTTGAAGGAGTTTGTATCAGGTTTTCTGTTGCTGTTTGTCTCGTCGTGGGAGGTGAGAATTTGTGTTTGTGAGTAAGAATGAAGATGCAGGGGCGGACAGTACCGTACAGGAAGTGCCGCCGTAGCCATGAGCGGTGCAACGCAACGCTGACAGGAAAGAGAGCAGCGAGAGGTGGGCGAAGAGAAGTGGAGAAGTACCACACAGGGTTTATGATACTTTCATTTATCGTTATATTGTTATATCATGGCTCAAAATGAAAACCAATGTTCTAATATTAGACGTGTGCAAAGCCAGATTTATCCCAAGGTTTTGCATACTCAGTGATTGGCAGTAGATACCGAACCTTTCACACACTTGGTTCAGATAACTGTTTTGCACGGAGCATATGGTTTTGTAAACCACGTTTGAGATGCAGTCGCTCATCGGTGATTCGTTTATTTTTCGGGTTTTTATTTATTTGAACACTTTTCTTTTATTTGGGCTTGCAGATTCTGCATATACTTTTGCTCGGGGCTCATAATCAGTCCAAGCTGTTTGACTTTGTTCTGCATTGTTCTTGAAAGTGTGAATTATTTGTTTCTTTTATGTTTTAGACAGGAAAACAGTTCAGCATCCCACAATGCAATGCACTTGAGCTGGCCTGCCTTTGTGTCACAATAAACCACAATCTTTCTTAGCTTATTGTTGAGTATGAGTGCCAACTATATGCAAAATGACACCTTAATTGCACATAAAAAATCTACACAATGGGTTTATGCGACAATGTAACATGGTTAAGTTACAGTATGTGCTGCGGTAAGCAATTTACTAGTGCTCTATTGTAACCACATTCCCTCTGTTCAATGGTCTTAGGTTCTTATCTTTAATTTGGTTGCAAATGCACTGGCTTAAAGTAGTTTAATTCTAGAATTTAACATTTTGTGCATTACCATAAATTCGAGTTGTTATGCCTATATTTACTGAATGCTTGTGAAATAAGATATGAGATGTTTATAGGATGTTTCTTTTGTGCAAACAAGACTTTTTTGTTGTTTAGAATGGCTTGATAGCTTGATAAACACATTTTTGCATATGGGTTGCATTAACGAGAATGTGAGAGCTGAACATTTAGGGAAACGAAATGGGAGTAAGGGAATGTAATTTGGGACATGGGTTGGCTCTGACATTCAAAGTAACCATGCAGGCCAAATCCAGATTGGTTTCTCTCTCTCTCTCTCTCTCTCTCTTTTTTTTTAGTTTACAAATCTGATGTTATGCCTGCATCTCTGCTGTTCTTTTCCCTGTCACTTTCTCTCTCATATCATTGTGACTCTTAATGTGCTCAATGTTCCCAATGTTTCCGGCAAAATAAGTCCTCTTTGTTTATAAAGTTTTACAGACTGTATGATTCTCTTGTCCTACAAGTCTCACTGGACTCATTTCTCTGGTCTCAAGCTCCACCTATCTGAAGATTTTCAGCTGAGATACAGGATGTAGAGACTGTTGTCTCTCACATTTATTAAATAGATATTCAGGGTTTGTCTTGTGCAAGTGTCAGGGTTATTATTTTTTATTTAAGTTAATTGCCGAAGCCACATTTTTGAATGATTCGTTTGAATTTTTCCATCTAATATTTAAATGTATTATTTATTTTATTAATTTTAATATTTAACATTTATTTTAATCTTTTATTTTAGAAAAACTGGCAAATGTGACAGAGAGATCTTTTAAACATTCTTGCTCACCTACAAGGCTCATTTGCAATCTTTCATATGCAGAGAAAAAGTGAAAACCACCAAATGAAAATTAAAAAAAAAAAAAAAAAAAAAAAAAAAAAAAACCGGGGGACGAAAAAAGCCCAGATGAACACAAACCACTAATTGATTCCTCATGTGCAGTTTGGCCTGCTCAAATCACTGCCTGATAGATGTGGCTCAGAATGCAACTGACAGACCTTTAAGAAACGTTTAAAAAGAAACTGGCTTGGTGTTAATAAAACCGACCGATCTTTTGGCCAATATGTTAAGACTCTGCTGGACACTTTTAGACTGCTGCATTTTTAGAAGCCAGAGGCATAAGGACAATCATTGTCCTCATGCTTCTGGTTTCTAAAACGACATTACTCCAAATTCATGTAGGCCAATTAATGTTTTTTTCACTGTCTGTTACTATCCCTACTGTTCTCACCCACTCTTTTCTCAAATGGCAGACTGTGCCACATAATCGTGGCCTTGTTAGTGCCAGAATTACCAGCCCACTGCGTTTTTGTTTACATGTTGGCTTGATTTTAATAGGTGCATCCAAAAAAAAAAAAAACGTATAATTTCTTAAATGAGTGCTTCTTGACCATAATAGCAGCAAGGCATTTATCGCTACTGTTGGATAGTAGTGCAGAATTTTACAGCTGACACGCTGTGTTTTTGCTGTTGAAATGTAGATATTTCTTGTGCCACATGTGAGCTTGCAAACTGGATTTATTAGTGTTGCATGCTAAGGCACGCATGACTTTTACTAGGCTATTGCTCATACTTAGAGCTAGTGACTTGACCAAACCCCAAGTATTAAACACGGGCTGAACTTGCACCGTTTATGCTACCAGGATC
This sequence comes from Enteromius anoplus, assembly GCA_032359395.1. Taxonomy (NCBI): domain Eukaryota; kingdom Metazoa; phylum Chordata; class Actinopteri; order Cypriniformes; family Cyprinidae; genus Enteromius; species Enteromius anoplus. The sequence continues at coordinate 3,740,080 of JAUMHG010000043.1, read as the reverse complement.
AAATTAGAGTGAACTATTACTTTTCAGAGTCTTCTGCCAGTCTTCAAACTTTCATTGTGGATGATAAAAAGAGTAAACAAAATATCCCTGACATTAAGACTGGCATTGAAAGAGTTAATAATGTAATATTTGAGAAGCAGAATGTCATATAGCCATCTTTTCAGAGCTAAATTAAGGCTGTTCTGTGTGAAGATGTAATGCTGTTTGCTTTGAGCCATTTTAGCCATTAGTACCAATGCATACAATTATGCATACATGAGCACCTTGTGTAAAGACAATAAATACCACTTCAGAAGTGTATCTGTGCCATCCTTGCATGTAAATTCAGCAATAAACATGGGATCGGCTCTTCTGATTTGAGCCAGACAAATGAAAACAAATGTGTTCTAAAATCAGCTGAAAATATCAAACATGTTTGATATCTTCCAACTGGATAGAATCAATGCCTGAAGCTAGAAAATCATAGTGTGTGACCATAATACACTATCTTGTTTTCTGTGGAATCTGTCAGCTTTAACCTGCAGACTAGCGAAATCGCCATCACATTATCACAACGTTCTGTTCTGCCATGTGCTGTTAATTGAAAGTAGATTATAAAAGGTGGGTTTGTATTGATTGATGCAACTAAAGAACCATTTTGTAAATCCCCAAAGAACCAGTCAGGGAACTGTTCTTAAAAGAACCTTTTTTTGTGTGTGTGAAGAATGTTTTATTAATCCAAAGAGCATTTTATGCATTCAAAAGGTTCCAGTGATTAAAGGTTCTTATAGTGGAACCATTGATGAGTGTAAAAGTAATTATGCAGATTTACAACTATCCGAATGTGTGGGAACTTTGCAGATCAAAGGCGTGACTGGATTAAGTTAATGTGGAAAGATTGGATTTTTGAGACATCTGTCTCTCATTATTAACCATTTGGTAATTCTCATTCGAACAGGTGTTTAGAGAATATGGTGAGTTATAACTTTGAATCTGTAAATGCTGGGCGTCTGAATTGGCTCTGTATAATTTCCACACACAGCTAGGCTGAAGAACTCACCATGCAAAAATAGAGCACTTCTTTGTTCCTTTCTTTTGATTACTGTCCAAACCAGTCGGGTCATATTGTGTTACACTGCATTTCGCTGTACTGACAAACAAAGTACTTGGCAACTCAGACATTTAGTTTGATGACTGCATTGAATCTACAATAGAGAGATCATAGGTGGTCTTAATGTTGAAATCTTATGCCAGACCTCACATGTAAGTGATGCTAATTATTTCTGTTCCCATTTTACCGTGACGAGAACCGCAATCTTGCAGAAAAAACTGTTAACACTTTTTTTTTTTGAAGCAACAAAATGTTGTAGTGAACCAATCGCTCCATTGCTTGATGTAAGTTAAATGCAGCAGTTTTATTTTATTATATTAATTATTCATTATGCTAGATTAATTATACTAATTATACTAGATTTATTCTACTAGTATTGTTTGTAATATTATATATGCAATATTTTTTATTTCTGGTTTATGCAAACTTGCAGGTTTTATTTCTCATCCATGTTTATTTCTAATTAGGAGAATAAAGAATAAATTCTAGTTTGTGATAGTTAAGCCTCTGGCTTTATTGTGTTTATTTATTCTATTTATCTTATTTTGTTTCAGATTTTAAAAATTGTCAGAGATGTTTGCATTATTTTTGTATTTAATTGTCAGTTATTCCATAATTTATAAAGAGCCTAAAATATTAAATAAATTTGACTTAGATTTTTATTGTTATTATAGGAAATAATCTGTGTTAAAAATATATATATAATCATGGAATGATATGATGATATCTTGGCAGATTTGCATTGCAATTTTTCCTGTTGTTTTAACGAGAATGTGGTTTGCTTATATTTTTTTAAGATCTTAAAGGTCGTTTGATTCTTTCTTGTGCATGTATCTGCCTGTCTTCCATCTGTTAAGAGACTGTTGGGCCACATGGAGTTCAGCCAGAGGTTGATGTGGATGTAAATATACATCTGTCGCCAACTCCTAGTTCATTTGTCTGTGTGAAATTACTAGACAAACTGGGCTTTGTAGTCCTGTAGTTACCCCTTTGTATTGTAAAATCTTCTGTGCTGTTTAAAGGAGTAGTCCCACCCAAAATAAAGTTATACAGGGTTTGAAACCATGTGAGAGTAAGTAAATAATAACAGAATTGTAACTTTGGAAGAGCTATCCCTTTCAGGTAAATGTTTTTTTGTCTGCAGATGTGACTCATCGCCCACTGCATTCATAAATGATAGTTATTTAATAAAAACAGGCCTGTTAGATTATTTTTAGCATTCATAGTGCATCATGAATCTCAGGTTCTTTTAGTAGATTCACTATTAGTCCGTATTTGTGGCTGCTGCACATTTGCAGCTCTTTAGCCTCTTTTGGTGTATTTGTGGTTTTGGCCTCTGGTTGGTCTTGTGAAACAGAAAAACATGTTAGCTGGAAGAGAGCGTCCCACATCTTCAATGAACCCATTGTGGGAAGAAAGCAGAGGAGTCACGGCATTGAAAAGTCCTGTTTATGAGAAAAAGAGAAAGCTAAGGTTTAGGCTCATATTTGTCCCTTTCTAAAAGAGCACAGAATACCTCAATTTGTGGTTCAGGAAGTCTGGACTATGCGCACTTCCTGTTGTACTTCAAAGAATTTGAGGCAATTGTTTGCCACAGCTTGCCTAAATAAAATAGGTCATGTCTCACCTTGCGTTGTAAGAGCTAAATAATTATCTGACTGAAATCTCGTTGTAATGTAATGTAATGTAATTGATTAGGAACCTCACTGAAAATCCTTCGCATTTGTCCCGGTTTGTAAAACATAATAACAGTACAGTGCACCTATGACGAAAGGCATTGCACCTGAATAGGTTTTAAAATAACATACAAACGTTTTGGCAGACTAGTGTAATAAAATGTCATAACTAGATGCTATTGCACAGCGCTTGCAAATATAACGTAACTATCCATAGAAATACTGAGAAATTCAGTCACATTATCAATTCCTGTGATTTAATTTACGTTTATTTAGACAAACTAAGGCAATTTTATTTTTAAGTAATTGTCTTTTTATGTGGATTGATAATGTATAAGCTTTTCATTTCTGCCTTTAAACCTCCTGCGATGTCTTGCCCCATTGATATCTGTTGCAAGTGCATTACCGTAACTGTAATTTTTGATTGTTCGAATACAGACTGAGAGGAAACCTGATTTTTTTTTCTGTGGTACTCAACATGCTGTCAGTTGGGTTTAAACTACACTGAGCCCTTAACATTCCTTTATGCCACATCTTGACACTTTTGAACAAAGCGTTGGCGTTGTAGTCCAAGGCCAGTTGTTGTTTCTACATTAGCTCAGCTCTGTGTAATTCAGGCAGTAAAGGGAAATCATTTGAAGAGGAAATGATTCAGGCTTGAAAAAAATAGATTAGTCAATAATTCCAGGTGATCAAAGCAAAATGAAATAGGCGTGTTGGGGTGAGGCCAGTGTGTGACTGAGAAGTCATTTATTTATGTTTTCACAGCTTACACTTATATTAATGCTGTTTTATCTCGCTGGCAGATGCACTAAGATAGTGGTCCCCAATATGTTTTTTATTGGCCAGTGCTGATATATTGTGTCATTTTAACCATTGTTTATTATTTGAAAGCAGGCATCAAGGTTCACTTTTCATTAATAAGGAATTAGAGACTTTGGTTAGTTACTTTGTATTTGGAAACTAGGTGAAAATAACCGACTAGAAATATATATGCTAAAATATCCTTTTGTCAACAGATACCCTCACAGCTGTTACAAGTACACTCAACAGTTTTTAACATTACTGCTTTTATGATGCATGATGTGTAGTTGAGGAACTTTAATGTTGCATATAGATGTGCCCATGTGTGCTTGTTTTTGTGTGGCCTATTGTAACTAAGAGAATAGACCTTTATCCCTTTTTTAAATACAACAAACAAATGCCATGTATTCAGTAGATGCCTAGAATTGCCTAGAGGGCAGAACATTCAGTCTGTAACAGTTGCACTTAAGTGTAAGCAGTTTCTATTACAATCCAAGATTTATAGCATCATTAAGCTGTATCCTTTTTCTTTTCTTTTTTTAGGTTACAAAGGGTTAACATTTAGCCAAAACGTATACGCTTATCAACATAAAATCCTGCATAGAGAATACAGATCCTTTTGATGCATATTTTTTGTCTATATTTACATTATGTTTACATGTTTTCTAGATGATGTGTCTGCTGAAAGCAGCACAGAGTTTCCTGACAGACTTTCTTTAATGGAGTTGCGCCTCCAAACACAGGAAGATGAAATAACGCTACTGAAGTCCTCATTGGCCGATGCCCTGCGCAAACTCCGCCTCCATGACCAACTGATACCCCTGCTTAAACAGCAGCTGATTGCTGGTAAGAGCTTTGTTAAAGGAAGTGCTACTGTGAAGATATTGCCACAGGTTAATTGGTATTTTAAATGTACCGCAGCAGATTTTATTGCGTGGTTTTTCCTCAATTAAAGTGATTTGCTTTAAAGGTTATGTAAATGTATGTGTGTACAGTGAACCCCGCTGCAGCCCGTGTGTTAAATCAGTCCTGTTATGTGGATGGATTCTCTAAACCTTGCAGACTGTCTACAAGCTCTCTTGATGGATTTCATCTCACATCCAACAGGTATATAGAGGATTCTGCAAAGTGTTATCTGCTTTAATGATTACTAATTATCGTTATCAGCAATTTCTTGCCTCATTATGGTTGGAGTTATATTATGGGGCTGGTTGACAGAAAAGAAAATTCCGCTTACTGTCACAGATATGTATCAAAATATCTGTCGTCCACAAATGAAATTCATATGATGATATGCTTGATTCGGAGAAGAAAAGCTTTGTGAAAATCTGTCTGGCCGCCCACATGTTTAATACAAAGAAGCAGAGCTACAATCCTTGGCAAACTGCTCGTTTGGGACGTTCTGAACAGGATCCAGGGAAAAGGAGAGAACAGAGAAAACTTATTTGTGTTTATCATTTTAATATTCATTTAATCAGATTTTCTGTTGGAAAATGTAAATTACAGTTCTGCTTTTAGGTTTACTGTAGGTCTGTGTTATTGTTGTGTTCTGGTTTAAAGAGGTGGGCTGGTGACTAAAAGGTTGTAGGCTTAAACCCTGCGGTTACTATGAGCCTTTAACTACCACCACTGTGCCATTAAGCAAGGCACTCCAGGTTCCAGTAAAATTGGCAAGTGATTAAAAAGTAATGAAAGGAATTAAGTTCTGTCATCATTTACTCCTCCTCACGTCATTCACACTGAACACAAATGAATATATTCAAAAGAACAGTATGAACATCTAGAAGTGCTAGAATGCCTCGAAGAGCCAGGACAGAGAGAGCCATAGACTGACTGTTGTTGGTATTGAAGAACAACGTTCCAGAATCATAAAATGTAATCATGGTTAATTTAATACATCAATAATCCCAGTTTATTTTCATAAAGTTTAAATGCAAGCAACTTTGCCATAATATCAACGGATATGCTGAAAATATAGTATAATGCAGATTATGGCCAAATCTTGAAATATTGTATAAGACAACTGTGTCAACAAGTCAAAAAGTTTAAAAACAATGGATGTAAATATATATCTTTTTAGAGATCTTTTGAAATCATATGATGGCTTATGTGAAAAACAGACTAATATGGAAGTTAGTTATGCATTGATTCTGAAATAGTGCTTTAAATGTCTTTGGTTGCTTTTTTCAGGACTCTGTTTCTCATACAATGTTGTGTCCAAGTTGCATGGACTATGCTTTTTTTTTTTTAGTTTTACAGTTCCCAAAAAGGCCTTCTGGATATTATGCAATGTCTGTGTTTGTGTTCCATGGAAATAAAAGTCATACGTAGAGCTCTGTAAAGTAAATGATGAAAGAATTTCCTCATTTCATTCACTTTCCACTGACAAACAGCATATTAAGACATTCTTCATCTCAAAAATTGTGTTTTATTTGTTTATCTATAGCCATATCACAAACACAGCTGAAAACGGGGAGGGCGGGGCTAAAACAATTTCCAGCCACAAACCGAGCACTAGCGACAGGTGCACTCAGACCGAACCGTGGATCCCAAATCACGAGACTGTCCCGCTGGCCCTGACACAGGCCGTCCAGAGTCTTTCCCTGGAGGATGCATTACCAGAAAGCGCCCCGTTTTCTAACGAAACCCCGATCGAGCTTCGCAGAGAGGATGAAAATGCAGAAGAAGTCGAGAGGGGTAAGGACCAAACCTGGAGCTCCATCGTAGAAGACACCATCCAGCCCACCACTGTCAGAACCCTTCAGCAACAACACAGCAAAGGCAGCGAAGACAGCCAGGGTTCATGCCCTCAAACCCCAACGTCATCCTCCCCCGCACCCCCAAAAGAGCCGACATCCATCCCACACGGAAGCCCACTCTCCTCCATCCGAGAAGGAGAGAAAATGCTGTGCGTTGATCCCTAAAAGTGGAATCAAGCATTGGCTGGCTGCTTGAATTCACTGCTTCTGGTTTTGGTGTTGATCCTAACATTAATGCTTATGTTGCTGCACAAACCAAAGTTACAGCTTTGTTTTGGATCCCAGATTGAGCTATATTTAAACAGAAGAGTGAGTGGATAGTCAAGGAATCAGTGGGAGTATATAATTAAGGTCAGCCCTGATTTTACTTGAGGTTGTAGCATCAGTTTTAGTATGAAACTTGTTAGTTGTTTGACTTGGGAAACATTGCCAGTGGATAAACACACTGAAGTAGAATGAATCACAGATTAATGCTAGGAGATTTTGTGTTTATTTGCACTTTAGTACTGACCTATGGCGGGCATTTCCAAAGTGACAGGCGATCAGTTAATGCATTACCTGCGTTTCAAGTGCCATGATCTGCTCTTTGAGCTACAGCAAAGTATCGGTCCTTAAGTAATGCCAGAGACAGACATCTGTATCCCTAAGGGCACTATGACTGAATAGATGTGCTTCTGGCATTCATTCAGCTCTTTTACAGCTCTGTACCAACATCGTTTTACATTTGTCTTTGGATCTAGTTAATGCTTTGACTTCTTTGGAAATGTTGTGTGATTTATTGGGGCAGATGTCAGAGTTCTGGAGACTGTAGCTTTTAAGTTTTAGTAGGAAAAAGGGAAGACGGCTGACATCAAGTGTTTGTTCAATTGCAGTGTTGATTTAGATAGGCATGCATGTCCGTTACCACAGTTGCGAGAGTGGTCCAGCATTCCACAGTGAATGTAGCAATAATAATTGTCATCGAGACCCATCGACTCTCCTTCAGGTAAATACAGAACATGTGAGATCACCGCCAATGCCAGAAAAGCTATCATTGTGACAGGAATGTTGAAATGCTTGAGTACATATGTCGAAACAGCTCCTGGGAATCTTGCCTGTAACATGGTTTTGCAGAAACACAAAAGCTCATGATTGATGCATTGAAATCATACTAACCCATCATATAATCTAACTCAAATCTCCTAAACAAAGGAAATCTCTTGATTCATTGACTGATTCATCTGCATGCATGCTTTGGGTGGTCTTTCACGTAAATGTCTTCTTGTTTCCCACAAATGTAATGTGAAGTCTCGTTTCATGTAAACAGTGCTTTACAGATAATTGCGCCTCATCCCTTTCTGGTATCCTCGCATGGGCCTCAACCAAAAGAGGTTATCGGGTTCACGAAGTTATGTGGTGCTAGAACGCTACGGCAGATTGTTTTGCAACAGAGCACCAGGCAAAACTAAACAATCCTTGCGTGGTTAAACATTCATGCCTTGTTTAGTTTCAACGTATGATGGAAGCAGTCAAAGCGTGACCAATGAATGTATGTAAATATGCAATTAAAAGTGCGGTTTACAGATGTACAGTTTGAAATCCCTCCTCGTATTTAATCACAATTCATGATAAAGAATGAAGAGTGTGACACACTGAAGAAGATCATTTAAGATTATGTTGACAGAGAGTTAAAAATTACCTACAGTGGCCCCTAAGCTTCTTAACGCCCAAGACTATTTCAGATGGTGGTCTGTAACATGTCACTCTTCTGTTGCATTTGCACTGAATGAAAACAAATGTTTTAATAACATTCCATACACACAGCCTCTGAAACTAACAGCGTACCATGAACCACGCTAGCACAATGAAAATTTTAAATGCATGAAAAATTGATCATATGTTGCATTAAAAACTGAGTTAGGAAACACTTATTTTATCTTGTTCAGACTTGTTTTTTTGCCATAGGGTCCTCTGAAATTATCTTGAATTTGGCTTTATTGTTTTAACAATATTGATATAATGTGTGTTTTATATGATATCTGTGATATGAGAATATGAATTCTTTAAAATGTGCATTTAGTCAGCCAGAATTTAGCTTTTGTTAGGCAAAAGTGATAATAAATAGATTTATAATGTTACTAGGGCCGGGACTTTAACGCGTTAATTTAGATGAATTAATTACACAAAAATAATGCGTAAATTTTTTTTAACGCATTTTAATCGCACTTATTTTTGCACCGTGGAACGTTTCTCACTGGATGAGTTTCGGCGGACCGATTATACTGGAGCACCAACTAGCGT